>CAUOFW020002391.1:985076-1056674 GCA_963454935.2 Ilex paraguariensis
GAGTGTTTTAGTAATCTAGTTCTTGAATATTTCATGTTTATGCTTTCATTTTCCATTTATATCAACCATGTTGGAGGCTTAGACTCCCCTTGTAGTTGAAGTCTTTCATTTACTTATGCTAAGTCTTTACATTCATGTTGTGACAACCATGATGGAGGCTTAGACTTCCCTTGTAGTTGTACTTGCTATTACTTACAAAATATCAAGAGAGGTAGTTCATCTTTTGGTTGTGGTGGAAACCATCCAAAAGCAACTAACTTTCTTCTACTTTTCTTGTTCATGTATTTCATTTCCATTACTTGTGCATCCTTCTTTCTTAGAAGAGTGAAACTCTTCCACTTTTCTAGAGCTTTACCAAAGCCATGAAGGGTGGAAAGTGATTCACTTATTCTTCATTGAAGAAAAGCTCTTTGTTTAGTTTGTTTTACTTAGAGGGATGAGTAGCACTCACTTTTCTAGCTTTGCCAAGACCATGAAAAGTGAGTAGTTCCTCATTCACTTTTTAGTAAGAGGTGATGAATATGTAAAGATTATCCAAAAGTTATGTTTGAGTAATTTCTTCGTACTTTAATGCTTTATACTCCACCTGTTAATTGAACGATTGAATGCACCTAGTAAAGTTGAGGTACTTTGTATAACCAATGGCTCAATCTATGATACTGATGACTCTAGCATAGGAAGATCTGTTGGTTCAATGCAAGTACCTTGGCTAGCTCTTCATGACATTCTTTCGATCCCCACTATCATTGCGCTTTATTCAAAGAATGGATCATTAGTGCCATGGTTGGATGCCTTGTAGAAATATTTGCTTGTTTGTAGACGGGTTAAATCTCGGCATAGACAATGCTTGTAAACTTCTAGAAAGGCATCAAAATCATGTGCTTAATTCTCACAGTCCATCTTTATCTTCCGATTAACTTGTTGACACATGAGTTAATTGAGTTATAAAGCACAAACATAACAAAATGGATACTCTATTACATATCCTGATCCTCGAGCTAAAGAGTGGTTGTTCCATTTTGAGAATCTTATATTTTGTCTAAAAAACTCTTGAAAAAAATCTTCTATTCTAATCAAGAAAATCCCACCACTCCAAACACGCGAAATTACCAAAAGTTACTTGGTCTCTATTACTGCTTACTTCAAAACACCAATCATAGTTCCCTATGGATTCGACTCCGGATTTCATCGGATTATTACTACAGCTTGACTGTCTGCACTTGGGTGTACATTTCGGATCAAGTCAGATACTGAGTAACTCAATATCACGCCATTATGCCCCATTTACCAGGGTCCATAATTTAACAAAAATTTGGGCAAATTCTCCTTTGTACGAGGAACTCTACCCAAAACACAACCTGTGCAATTATATAATAATTTGACCCATCCAAGGCCCAATATAAAACACTGACCACACCGGATCCATTTATACATACTTTTGACGCCCCTAAAACCGAAGTTCCTATGTCAGTGTACGCAGTGTGACATTTATTTTTAAAAGCGTGACATTGATTTGTAAAAGGTTGACATGGCATGTAACAGTGTGACATTGCGTATAACAGTGTGACATGGGCAGGTAAAAGTGTGGCATTGCCATGTATCACTGTGACCTATAAACCCATCACACCTCTGCCTCAAACATAGTTAATATAAATTCAAATTTCAATTATTTTACATACATTACATGCCAAAACTGAATTACAAGTTTAGTTTTACAAAAAATGGATTTAAAAGTGACAAGTTGGCTTTTCTTCAACCATGGGGCCCCGATTGTGAGCCATCCGCCAACACATAACCCACACCTAAAATATTTTCCTGTATAGGGTGAGCCGCGCTCAATAGAATATGTCTTACAGAGGCTACTCACCAATCTAAGTGCATATGAAATGTGTACATGTAACAATCCACAACCAATATCTATTCCAACAAGAACATGTAATTCAATGTGAAAATTCTACCATGTCATGTCATGATATGAGATAATATTCACTCATGCACTTTAACCCGAGTTCTCACCGACTCCCACAACACAATGCAATGCAAATGTGTAAAACATTTGTCATCGATAAAAAATACATCCAATGATCATTTTTGAAATACAAGTCATTGTGTTTATAAAACCAATTCATTGTTGGATGTTTCCCATCGAATGAATACTTTATAAAACAAGTACACTTTTCTAGAATTTCACATCAGGGCAGTGTACGAACTAGGTATTTTTATAAACAAAATCGTGTGTCTTTGTTGGGTAACGGAGTTTTGGAATCGTACTGCAGGTTCCGTAAACCAATACACTTTTTTGAAATTTCACCTCAGGAGAATGTATGAACCAAGTAGCTGTTTCTTGCACCTGAGGGAGAATTTAGCCCTTCTTGATATACCTGACACAAGTTTTTCATGCAACCATGTAACTCCACCAGATCTTTGATCCAACCTTCCCGAGTCCACTTATCAACCACGAAGAATGGTGTTTGATCAACCATGTACACTGCTTGATGGTTTTCCTTGTATTTCCTAGCCTCCTAACACCTTCCCTCGAGATAGGCGTACTTCAAATGGGAGGGCAAGGGCTTTAACTCCATGTTGGGCTTTTGTTCATCCGACGAAAAATTTTTCCTTTCTCAATGGAGTAACTCCTCGATTGTAGGGATCCCCCTTTCCATCCTTTTCAAATCTCCTACCTCCTCTTGTTCATCATAATTCTCAAGATCCACAATTCCTTCTTCTTTGAATTCAACATCCCCTCCAGCTCCAAGTGCTCCTCAACCAAAGTGTCGATTCTATTGACCTCACTTACTTCCTCATCATCACCTAGTTGTTTTGCCAAGTTAAATACATTGACCTCCATTGTTATATTTCCAACTGCCAACTTCATTACACCGTTCCTGCAATTTATCATGCCATTAGATGTAGCAAGGGAGGGTTTTCTAAGTATTACTAGAATTTGGGAGCTAAGGTTTGCAACAGGGTGTGTANAGTAATTTCTTCGTACTTTAATGCTTTATACTCCACCTGTTAATTGAACGATTGAATGCACCTAGTAAAGTTGAGGTACTTTGTATAACCAATGGCTCAATCTATGATACTGATGACTCTAGCATAGGAAGATCTGTTGGTTCAATGCAAGTACCTTGGCTAGCTCTTCATGACATTCTTTCGATCCCCACTATCATTGCGCTTTATTCAAAGAATGGATCATTAGTGCCATGGTTGGATGCCTTGTAGAAATATTTGCTTGTTTGTAGACGGGTTAAATCTCGGCATAGACAATGCTTGTAAACTTCTAGAAAGGCATCAAAATCATGTGCTTAATTCTCACAGTCCATCTTNGTCATCGATAAAAAATACATCCAATGATCATTTTTGAAATACAAGTCATTGTGTTTATAAAACCAATTCATTGTTGGATGTTTCCCATCGAATGAATACTTTATAAAACAAGTACACTTTTCTAGAATTTCACATCAGGGCAGTGTACGAACTAGGTATTTTTATAAACAAAATCGTGTGTCTTTGTTGGGTAACGGAGTTTTGGAATCGTACTGCAGGTTCCGTAAACCAATACACTTTTTTGAAATTTCACCTCAGGAGAATGTATGAACCAAGTAGCTGTTTCTTGCACCTGAGGGAGAATTTAGCCCTTCTTGATATACCTGACACAAGTTTTTCATGCAACCATGTAACTCCACCAGATCTTTGATCCAACCTTCCCGAGTCCACTTATCAACCACGAAGAATGGTGTTTGATCAACCATGTACACTGCTTGATGGTTTTCCTTGTATTTCCTAGCCTCCTAACACCTTCCCTCGAGATAGGCGTACTTCAAATGGGAGGGCAAGGGCTTTAACTCCATGTTGGGCTTTTGTTCATCCGACGAAAAATTTTTCCTTTCTCAATGGAGTAACTCCTCGATTGTAGGGATCCCCCTTTCCATCCTTTTCAAATCTCCTACCTCCTCTTGTTCATCATAATTCTCAAGATCCACAATTCCTTCTTCTTTGAATTCAACATCCCCTCCAGCTCCAAGTGCTCCTCAACCAAAGTGTCGATTCTATTGACCTCACTTACTTCCTCATCATCACCTAGTTGTTTTGCCAAGTTAAATACATTGACCTCCATTGTTATATTTCCAACTGCCAACTTCATTACACCGTTCCTGCAATTTATCATGCCATTAGATGTAGCAAGGGAGGGTTTTCTAAGTATTACTAGAATTTGGGAGCTAAGGTTTGCAACAGGGTGTGTATCAAGCACAATGAAATCGACAGGGAAGTAAAAGTTATCAATTTGAACTAAGACATCCTCAACTACTCCCTTTGGTGTACGGATACTATGATCCACCAATTGAAGCGTGATTGAGGTGGGCTTCAACTCCTTAAGCTGAAGTTGTTGATACGCCGAGTAAGGATGAAGATTCACACTTGCCCCCAAATCGAGGAGTGCTTGCTCCACTCGATAATTTCTAATAGTGATGGCTATGGTTGGACAACCAGGGTCTTTGGATTTGGGATGAGTGTTGGTCCTCAATGTTGAGCTCACTTGCTCGATGAGGAATGCTTTCTTTCAGACATTCAGTCTTCTCTTCACTATTCATAGATCCTTCAAAATTTTAGCACAAGATGGTATTTGCTTATTGGCGTCGAGGAGTGGGATGTTAATCTTCACCTGCTTAAACATTTCTAAATATCAGTATAATTAGCCACCTTGACCGGTGGCTTCAAACGACTTGGGAAAGGGGCAGACATGGGAGGAATAAACACACAATCATCACTTAATATTTCTTGCTCAACAACCTCTCTTTCTTTCTCTTCACTCATCTCACTCTTGGCAGCGTCACCCAAGATGTCTTTTCCTTTTGGCAATGTGGTCTTGGTTGAGACCATTGGCAAAATATTTTTGTCAATTTCTTTGCCACTATGGAGGGTGATGACAGTTTTGAGTTGCTCGCAACTCTTTCTCGAAGGCTCCGATGACTCAACAACGTGTTGACCCCTAGGGTTCTCTTGTGGTTGAGCGGCAAATTTTCTCTTTTCTTATTCAGATGCCCCCATGGAGTTTGTCAACTTTGTGAGTTGGGCTCTTACATCATTGATGGTTGTGGCATTTTGGTTATTGATGGCAGTTTGACTTTGAATGAAGGAATGGACCATATCCTCCAAATTCCTTTTGTAAGGAGGTTGGTATGAGGATGGATTTGACGGTCCTTGAGAGAAATTTTGTGAAGGTGGACTTGGAGAAAAATTTTGTGGTGGCGGGTTTGACTGATACCCTTGTGGATTGGTCCTTAGGTATTGAGAGCTAGATGCTTGCCCTTGGCCATGGTATTGGTTTTGCTTGGAAGGCATAAGAGATGAATATGCACTTGACCCGTGAAAAATGGGATTCTCATTTCTCCAACTAAAATTTGGGTGATCACTCTACCCCAGATTGTAGGTGTTCGAATTGGGAGAAAATGATTGCCTTGGTTGGTTGAATGCATGGACTTGCTCATGCTATGCTTCCTTAACTGTTGGAATGTTAGGACATTCCGATGTGGAATGATCTACACTCTCATAGATTACACATCCCTCCACAATGTTAGAAACATTAGACACCTCATGCCTCCATTGACTTCATGACTCTCAACTTTTCTTGACAATTTTGTAATTTTTGAAAGTAAGTCTTCTTGGTCTCTCAAATCATATATCTCTTCCCTTTGTGGTTGACTACTACCTGAGGCCATCCTAGGTATATCGTTGGGATCCCTAATGTCCCAAGATTGTGCATTTTGGGCCAGTGTACTAAAGTAGTCTAGGGCCTCGTTAGGGTCTTTATTCAAAAACTCGCCATTGCACATCATGTCAATGAATCGTCTATGGCTTGGTGTGATTCCTTCGTAGAAGAAACTTGCTAGTTGTCATGATTCAAAGCCATGGTGTGGTATGGATTTTATCAACTCCTTGTTGCAATCCCAGCGTTGATAAAATTGTTCATTGGGCTTCTCAGAAAAATTTGAATTTCCTTTTCTCAAGAAGTGGTTCTATGAACCAGAAAAAATTTGTTCAAAAATTTCGAAAGCATTTGAGCCCAAGAGGTAATGGATCGAGGTCGCAAGGCATATAACCATGATTTGGCTTTATCACTGAGAGAGAAAAGAAAAAATTTCAATTGAGCTATGTCCTCCATAGCATAGTTAGCATTGAAGGTTGCAACTATATCCTCAAACTCCCTTATGTGGGTGTAGGGACTTTCCTTTTCAATCTCATGGAATGAAGGAAGTGGTTGCAACATCCCTGGCTTAACTTGGAAAAGATGAGCTGAGACCGGTAAATGGATGCAAGAGGATGTGGTGCTACAGGTTGGTTGAAGGAAATCCCTCATAGAACCCGTCGGAAGGTCCACTGGGAAATTATTCCCTTCATTCACGGGAGGGGGAAAATTGCATCCGTGGGTTAGGCATTCTAGGTTCAGGAACTCCCCCAGCCCTTGGAACATTTGGCATTCTAGGTTCGGGCACTCCCCCACCCATTTGAGCATTTGGATTGGCACCAAGATTATCAAAATTATCACCCACATCCTCGGGTGAGTTTTGGTCAATATTCATGTCGAGGTCTAAGGGTTGTCTAACCAATCGGTTTTATTTGTCCCTTTACCACATGCAATAAACTATCTATGAATCAAATTATACACAATAAAAAATATATACACGGAACAATGTACCTCAGCCCATGATAAAAACCACGGGACTTACCTCCGTTGTTCGAAAATCACCTTCTTGATTCGACACTTGCCTTCCCCGGCAATGGCGCCAAAAATGCTTGATAGTTTGCATTGCTGTTCCTAACCTTTAAACATCATCCCTCAATATGTCTATAGCTTATGTCTATAATAGTGTGTCACTCTCCCATGAAATGATGCAAGAGATGGGGCAACGGAATGGTGGACGGAATGGAATGAAATGTTTGTGTGGAATGAAATGTGTATGTGAACAAAAGTGCTCTCTAAGCACAAAGAGTCTTTAGTGTGTCATTGTTTTGCTTGGAAAAGTATTCCATGGTCATCTCCTCAGGGAAGAAAAGTTCAAGTGTGGTGAAGGTGATTTTTTGAAAAAGGAAAGTGTAAAATCTTGTAGTTAGTTTTGGTGAGTTTTGTTCTTAATGAAAATGCATGCAAACAAGTGTTGGCTAATCCAATGAGGTCATTCCAATGGGAATCCCAACTCAACTCGAAACCTTTCTCCAATGGTGCATAGATGAACGATTGATTCGTGGGAAGCCAGGGACGAGATGGTGAGGATCTAAGCGTAAACTGTGACCAAGCCTACAGAATATCAAATACTCACAACCACATCCACTCTCAACCCAGTCAAATCAAACCATCATACACCGAGATGAGGAAAGAAAATGAGTTAAAATGACATGCCCAAGAGGAGGTCTCCCATGGATTAGCCAACTTAAAATCTAGCTACTCATACTTGAAGGAAAGACATACATAATGTAAAGAGACATGGTATTGAAATAGAGATTGAAACTTAACTTAAAGCAAGAAATCGTAAACTATGAAGAAAAATATTCAATAACCATTTTAAACTTGAAATGAAGAAAACTTGAAAGCATTAATGGCAGAAAGTAGAACATTTAACTAAACTTGGAATAAACTTGAAATAGCTAAGATTAAGATGCAGGGAATGAAGATTACAAGAGTATTAAAGCTTACTACAACAGAAATGGAGAAAAAAATGCAAAAATATAAATTTCTATTATACTATTCACCATTTTCTTTATTGAGCTAAGACTAAGCTTAGGTAGCCACCCTTTAATGGCTTGTGAATAATGAATATATGGAGTGTGAGATGATGCATTTTCGTCCTTGAGGCTCTCCTAGCCTGTGTGCAGGCCTCCCATCAATGGGAGGTGAGTGGATGGCTTTTGATAGGCTAGGAAGAGCATAGCCTGCTCCCAAGATGGTTTCCCCCTTATCTCCCATCCTCATTAATGCATTTCCCTCCAAAGTCTTCAACTAGGGTGTATGAAGCATGTAGATGTGTAAGGGAAGTCAGGGGGCAAGTTGGAGAATCAATGGTGGTACCCCCAAACAAGTGGAGCATGAGTTGCAGGCATTCTGGGCAGTCTAGGCACAGTGTATAGATACTCGTACCGGTACGGTTTGGCTACTGGAGTTCGGGATACCGGTATGCGTACGGGTATACTCTACTGCTCTAGACCAGTTTTCGTAGAATCATTATAAATTTTGATCCAACCATCGGATTGAGCTGAAATATTCATACAATATAGAACACATCCAGATCTACAACTTGCATCTTTTGCAATTGTTCAGATTCGAAGCAGATCATAGTCAAAAAGTAGGAAAATCGAGGTACTACAACAAAAAGGTGTGGGTGTTGATGCCTATGTTACCAAACACCAATACCTCCTTGATTTCTTTCACTTTTAAACCTCCAAATCCTCATGTAATATGTCTATATCTTCACCACAGATCCACACATAGTTACAAGGTTCTAAATCCATCATTTATGCTATAATTACCTGCAACATAAAAAACTCAACATTATTGACAACTTTGGCTAACTCTAAGTACTTAAATGCAAAATTTGAGTTAAAATGCATGCAATGAGGCCTTCAAATATGCAATATTATGTGCTCATCATACACACACCTACATCCGAGCCACATGCCCATGAATGTGATGTCAATTTCATGCCCAAAATGCAATGAATGCCAAATGAGCAATTAAACTACATACTTCAACATATGCCATGGTAATTTATATCTATTGCATATACTTACCACAATTTATCATGAAACTAATTTATTAACAACTTATATCAAATCATTCCTTCAATCACCATTTTCTCAAGCATGTCATACATAAATTATGCCACAACAAACTTGATTCTCGCATACGCACTTAGCAAAACACCTTCAAGGCACCAATCATGTTATCACATTATTCACTCATATTCATCATATAGCTGAAGAAATCATATTTAGTGATTTCTACACAACCATTTCAAAACGGAAATTATTCTACCCATTTCTTAATATCCATCTATCATAATCTTCCAAGAAATCATAAAGTAGCAACTTTTAAATGTCAATTCAACCTAGACTTTACTTTACCCAATTTCCATATCCATTTTCTACACTCCAAGTACCTATAGTTTTTCATGAAATTTGCCAAACAAGTAAATTCTACAACCCATTTCTTACATGGTTTGTTTAGCACATTTAGGTACCCATTTCCCACACTTAATATACACTAGTGGTACATTAAACAAGAGAATCTATCTCAAGTTATGCTACCCATTCTCAATACCCATTTCACTAAACCATCAATTTCAAACTAGAATTTTATTAAATTATTTCTACACCTACACCATAACCATAGGCAAGTGAATTACATAATTCCATGTACCTACTTTTTTCCATTAAACTAACTATAATAGAAAAGCTTTAAAATACACAAAACAACCCACATAAACCCAATTTTCAAGAGTTTACACCAATAGCTTCCACATATCAAATTTATGCTAGAAGTTGGTTTTTCTTCCTTCTCTTTTATTCTCCGTCACTCTTGGTTTCCAACAAGCAAGAACACACACACTGATTTATGAATTAAACACACTCACTTTACTACATATTAAAGCACACATNCCTAGAAGTTGGTTTTTCTTCCTTCACTTTTATTCTCCCTCACTCTTGGTTTCCAACAAGCAAGAACACACACACACACACTGATTTATGAATTAAATACACTCACTTTACTACATATTAAAGCACACATAATTTTAATCACCAAGAAATTACACAAGTACTTCCACATATCAAATTTTAGCTAGAAGTTGAACACACACACACACATTGATTTATGAGTTAAACACACTCACTTTACTACATATTAAAGCACATATAATTTTCATAACCAAGAAATTACACAAGTACTTCCACATATCAAATTCAAACTAGAGGTTGAATCAAACCAATTCTACACCTATTTTCTCATTTCCATAACCATAGACAAATGGTATACACATTCTACATACCTATCCCCTTCCATATGAATATCATAGGATGAAAATAAACCCAAGTTGGAGAGAACCCTATCTCTTGGAGCGTAAACCGAAGGATAGAACTTTCAAGAACACCAACACCAACCTCCAAGTCTTGATTTCCCAAAATCCCCTCTTTGGATCTTCGGTGAAATCCTTCGTTCTTGGTGTGGTTGTGTAGCCCTCATCTAGAAGATCGACTTTAACTTTTGGTCCGAATGATTCCGACCGACGGAACTTCAAAAATCATAGGGAAAAAGCTTGAAGTCTAATTTTGTATTTTCTCTCTTTCTCTCTTCTCTTTGGCCAGCTGATGATTGGGGATACTTTCCCCAAAATTCTGATATTTGTAGATATTTACGTCTCAAAAGTGCGGTCCACGTCGCACTGCATATTTCCTACTTCCGGGTCCATTTTTCGTCTTGGAAATGATTTATTTCATCCCAGTTTAAGTTCAAATTAATTTTATTTGAACTTTAATTCAATTATAAGAAAATTTTAAAATTTCCCTTTTTTGGGACCTTTGAAAGGTCATTCGCCACCTAATTATCTCGTAAAATATGCAAAATTCGACCATCTCAGAATTCGACGAAAATTGATAGGACAGCTCAATTTCGCGATACGAATCCAACAATGAAGGCTGTTGTGTCATCCGAGCTCTAGAAAAATATGGGCTTTCAACTCGCACTAGAGTGGTAAATTATCGTTTTGCCCTTTTTCATAAAAATTTCAAATTTTTCCGGGTTTTACATTCTTACCCCCTTAAAAAAATTTTGTCCCCGAAATTCACACACACATGTACATATCATACTCGTAATTCCAAAAATGTACCTTGGGTTACTAACTGATCCATCGGTTCACTCTGAGGTGTGATGACGTAGACACGCCCCTGGGTCCCCAAAGTCCCAGCTTGCATACCCTGTCCTCAGCCTCGACCCATGCCTTGGTCCATTTGGCCTGATTATGGAGTCCCCGCTCATGAAGTAGTAGGGGCCTATATAGCACCCTGAAACTGACAAAGACTTCCCTGGCCCATAGAGAGGTAGGGAGGAACATAGTTAGTCTGTGGCTGCCCCACCAACGACTGGGACTGAGATGTCTCATAACTCTGGGATCCCCGCCTTTGATGGCAATCCCGCTTCATGTGACCTGGTTGGTGACAAATGAAACATGTCCTTTGGCCTGTTTAGTAAGAAGGCTTCTTATTTCTCCTGCCATGGGAGGATCCACCCTGGCCTTGGCCCAAATCCTGGCTCATTCGGTCTACTTGCAGAATCTCCGCACATGAAGTACTAGGGGCTTAGATAGCACCCTGTAGTTGGAACAAATCCCCCTGGTCCATAATGGAACAAGGAGGAATAACGTGTGCTTGTGTGAGTCCTACTGACGATTGGGATTGAGACGTCTCAGAACTCTGTGAGCTTTGCCTTAGGGGATAATTCTTCTTCACATAGCCCAGTTGGTGGCAGCGATAGCAAGTCCTCTGACCAGCCTGATATATTGTCCTCTACTTTTTACATGAACGTTGGTGACTCACGGAACCTCTAGTTGCCATCTACACACATATAAGATAGCAATAGACCAATAACTTAGTATCCCAAAGTTAGGGATCATATATAAACTTTGAGATTTCTCTCCTTGTCTCACTAGTAGAGCATATGCCACCGCTAGTAGACATTACACCCTGAACCATTCCGTTAAACCCTTTTCTTTTCTTTTTTCCGAACCCCAAGGTTATGCTTTCTAACCCTAGTGTTTCTCCTTTCCATGTACATTTGGCCATGCATATTATTCACATAACAATAGCACATAACATGTAGCAATTTAAGCACATAACATGAAATGCACAATGAATGCAATGGTCTAAACCCATGCCCATCAAGCCCAAGGTAAATCGTATACCTAAGCTCTGATACCATGCTGTGACGCCCCAAAATTTGGGGGTCCGTTGATTACCCCATCAACCTGCAAAATACCCGTGGATACCAAATAACTCGGTATCGCGCCATTATGCCGCATTTACTAGATCCATAATTTAACAAACATTCGGGCAGAGTCTCCTTTGTACGGGGAACTCTACCCAAAACACAACGTGTGCAATTATACAATCATTTGACCCATCCGATGTCTAATATAAAACACTGACCACACCAGGTCCATTTATACATACTTTTGACGCCCCTAAAATCGGGGTTCCTATGTCAATGTATGTAGTGTGACATTTATTTGTAAAAGTGTGACATTGATTTGTAAAAGTGTGACATGGTGTGTAACAGTGTGACATTGCGTATGATAATGTGACATGGAGTGTAAAAGTGTGACATGGGTGGGTAAAAGTGTGACATTGCTATGTACCATTGTGACCTATAAACTCATCACACCTCTGCATCAAACATAGTGAATATAAGTTCAAATTTCAATCCTTTTACATGCATTACATCCCAAAACTGAATTACAAGTTTAGTTTTACAAAAAATGGATTTAAAAGCCACAAGTCAGCTTTTCTTCAACCATGGGGCCCAGATTATGAGCCGTCCGCCAACGCATAACTCGTACCTGAAATATTTTCCCGTATAGGGTGAACCACGCTAAATACATCCAATGATCATTTTTGAAATACAAGTCATTGTGTTTATTAAACCAATTCATTGTTGGATGTTTCCCATCGAATGAATACTTTATAAAACAAATACACTTTTCTTAAATTTCACCTCAGAGGAGTGTACGAACCAGGTATTTTTATAAACAAAATCATGTGTCTTTGTTGGGTAGCAAAGTTTTGGAATCGTACCGTAGGTTGCACAAACCAATACACTTTTCTGGAATTTCATCTCAGGGGAGTGCATGATCCAAGTAGCCGGGTCTTGCACCCGAGGGAGAGTCTAGCCCTTCTTGCTATACTCAACACAAGTTTTTCGTGCAACCATGCGACTCCATGGGATCTTTGATCCAACCTTCCCTAGTCCACTTATCAACCACCAAGAATGGTGTTTGATCAACCATGTACACACACCCACACTCATGTCTTAAGTCCATAAATGTGACGCCAATTTCATGCCCAAAAAGTAATGAATGTCAAATGAGCAATTAAACCACATACTTCAACATATGTGATGGTAATTTATATCTATTGCATATACTTACCACAATTTATCATGATGCTAATTTATTAACAACTTATATCAACTCATTCCTTTGATCACCATTTTCCCAAGCATGGCATACAAAAATTATGCCACAACAAACTTAATTCTCACATAGGCACTTAGCAAAACACCTTCAAGGCACCAATCATGTTATCACATAATTCACTCATATTCATCATATAGCTCAAGAAATCATATTTAGAGATTTCTACACAACCATTTTAAAATGGAAATTATTTTACCCATTTCTTAATTTCCATCTATCATAATCTTCCAAGAAATCATAAAGTAGCAACTTCGAAATGCCAATTCAACCTAGACTTTACTTTACCCAATTTCCGTATCCATTTTCTACACTCCAGGTACCAATCGTTTTTCATGAAATTTGCCAAACAAGTAAATTCTACAACCCATTTCTTACAAGGTTTGTTTAGCACTTTTAGGTACCCATTTTCCACACTTAATACACACTAGTGGTACATTAAACAAGAGAATCTATCTCAAGTCATGCTACCAATTCTCAATACCCATTTCACTAAACCATCAATTTCAAACTAAAATTTTATTATGTGACGCCCCAAAATCGGGGGGGGGGGTCCTTTGTTAACCCGTTGATCACCCATCAACCCATAGAATTACCCGTGATTGTTTCCCATTCTGGCATCACGTCTATCACATCCCTGTAACCAGGATTACAACCCACGGGGCGATTATATATTTTTTAATCATTTAATTCCATCGAGGTTCAATATACCCCAATGTATCTCATTTAAGGTCCATTTGTGTCATTGGAACCAAAGAACACATAGCCCCAAAGCATGGCAATGCATTCTTAAAATTTCAAATTTTTGAAAAACCTTCCGAAACGTTTTGCTCGACCTTCCAGAAGGTTTTACTTGTTGGAAAAGTTCTTTCAGAGATTTTTAATTGACCTTCCAGAAGATTTTGCTTACTAGAATCCTATCTTGAAGAATGATGTGACAACCTTCTATAAGGTGTGTTCAAACCTTCCAAAAGAAGTTGCACACTGGATTCCTTATTTTGTGAAGAATATGAAGACCTTCCAAAAGGTTAGAATCGAACTTCGGGAAGGTTTCACCCATTGTTCGACAATTTTCCTTGTTTGTCCAAACCTATCCACAAACATCCCAAACATGTAAAGTATTCTTTTAGAGATAAGACTTGATACATACCAGTTCTATTGCAATTAATTTCATATGATTACAAGCCCATTTACACAATTACATGTTCAAAATGGAATTTTATAAAATTTTTACAAAACTTGCTTTCAAAAGCCACAAACCGGCTTTTCTTCATCGTTTAGGCCCCGAATGTGAGTCCTCCACCGGTACGAACCCCGCACCTGAAATGTTTTCCGTATAGGGTGAGCCAACGCCCAGTAGAATGTTTCCTACAAAGGCTACTCTCCAACCTAAGTGCTTATACAGTGGCCACATGCAACATTTTACAACAAAAATCATTCCAACCAACACTTAAGCTTGTCAAGGTTGGAATCTAACATACCATGCCAAGAATTGAGATGATGCCCACTCATGCAATTTACTCGAGCCCTTCTCGGCTCCACAACATATGCAAAGCCTATGTGTAAAAGACCGAGCTTTTTCTAGCTCCAGCCATTTACCTTCCCCCATACTATGCCATAAGTGTCAAAATCGGGCTTTCCACACCCCTACCAATGGTGTTACACGCCCAATGACTACTTCAAACCTCTGGGTCTTTCTTGGGGTGAGTATTTATGGACTTACACCAACGGTCACCCAACTGACACATAATTCATGGACTTCCACCAACAGTTTTGCATACACCGACACACTTTATGGGCTCTTATACCAACGGAAGTGCGTATCCGAAATACCGAGCCTCTCACCCGAGAGATAGTCTAGCCCTTCTTGCTAACCCCGACCCAATTCGTTTTCATGCAATTGTGTGACTCAGCCGGATATTCAATTCAACTTTCCCGAGCCCACCCATCATCCACCTACGTGGTGTTTGATGCCAACCATGCACCCACACCCATCAAAATGCGATGTCTCCGTGCATATGCAATGTAATGCACCATTGTTATTTCAATATCATGCCCACATGTAATGAATGTCATATGAGCAACTTTAACCACATGTATACATATATCATGCAATTTAACGCCAATTTCATCTCAATGTCAACATATCAATGATAATATGTCAAACACTTCATTTTCAACAATAACTCACAAGCATGTTATTTCCTCATATATATCCCAATAACACACTTTGTAAATGAAGGCATAATTAAAACATATAGCATGCCCACATAATACCAAGTTCCATGGAATTACAATTAATTATCACATACCAATTTTATGTACCCATTTCACCAAATCAATCGATTCCATCAACCCTACATCCATAGACAAGTGATATATATCTCTATCAACCTACCCATTACATAAAACACTCTAAGTTGTAAAATAAACCCGAGTAGGAAGGAACCCTATCTCTTGAAACGTAACCCACTTGTTAGACACCTTCAAGAACTTCACTCAAGTTCAAACCCTTGGTTTCCTTAAATTCTATTTTTTAACCTTCGGTGAAAATCCTCGTTTTTGGTACGTAGGTGTAGCCCTTGATGAGGAGATCAACTTTTCCTCTTGGCTCGAGTTGATTCGAAGCCTGTGGAGTCCTAGATCGTAGAGAGAAGGTGGTATTTTTCTCACTTTTACCTCTCTTTCTCTCTATCAACTAACCGGCTCAACAAATAAGGGAAAAATCAGATTTTTCCCTCTATTTATACCCTTTATTTGCTTGGCCCACAACAAGCCACACCAACCTATTTTTCCCGGGTCCATTTTCGTCCCGATTTAAGTTCAAAATATTTTTATTTTTAACTTACCTTAAAGAATTTTCCAACCATTGAAATTTTATCAAAAATTTCATTTTTGGGTCACCCGAGACTGGACCACCTCGTAAAATGCAAAACAATCTGACTATCTCAAAATTCGATGAAATTAGAAAGGATAACTAGATTTCACAAGAGGAATCCAACAGTGAGGTCATTTTGCCATCCAAGATCTAGAAATATTTAGGTTTTCTACTCGTACTATAGCAGCAATTTATCATTTTGCCCTTTTTGTAAAAAATTTAATTTTACCGGGTTTTACATTCTTCCCCCTTAAAAGAATTTTGTCCCCAAAATTCACACACACATATATGCTTAACCGCATGCATATGCAACAATTACATTATACTTAAAATTATAAAACTTATACCTCCATCCTTGAACAGGAACGGGTAGTTGATACGTATAGTGTCCTCACGCTCTCATGTCCCTCCTCCATGCCTCGGTGCTGCCACAACACCTTCACTAACCTCATGGTCTTACCTCGCAAAACCTGCTCCTAGTTACCAGTGACACGCATCGGTCCCTCCTCGAAGGTCCCATCCGCATCAACAATCATCTCACCCCAATCCACCACATGTGTCAGATCTGGAGTATACTTCCAGAGCATAGAGACATGGAACACTGCCTGAACACCCGATAGATTTGGCGGTAACGCCAACTGGTAAGCCATTATACCCACCCTCTTTAGTACCTCGAAGGGCTTGATAAACCTCGACAACAGCTTCCCTCATTTTTTGAACCTAACAACTCCTCTCTTAGGCATCATTTTCAAAAAGACGTGAGCCCCTACCTGAAACTCTAGAGGCTGCCACCGTCTATCAACATAGCTCTTTTGTCGGCTCTAAGCCGTAAGAAAATGCTTTCGAATCAAGTCCACCTTCTCCGAGGTGTCTCGACTCAAATTCAGACTCGTAGAGGGTCTCTCTCCCACCTCCGTCCAACAAACCGAAGAATGGCAAGGCCTCCTATAAAGTGCCTTATAGGGTGCCATCTATATGCTCGCCTGATAACTGTTATTGTAGGCGAAATTCACTAAGGGTAAGTGATCTTCCCAGCTACCCTTGAGATCTAGGACGCATGCCCGCAGCATGTTATCTAATATCTGGATGGTCCACTCCGACTGACCGTCTGTCTGGGGATGAAATGTTGTTAGGTTCAAAAAATGTGTGCCGATGACTAGAGAAATTCTACAAATTTTACATACATGAGATTGTTAGGTTGCATGGGGTGCCCGTATTTATAGTATCGGATCGGGATCCCAAGTTCACCGCCCACTTTTGGGAGAGCTTCGAACAGTTTCCAGTCGAAAGGTCATCGGCACTGCCAAAAAGTGCGTTGACTTAAAAAGTTGGTCAACTATCACTCACACTGCATCGTGTTCTAACGATGTCTGTGGCAAGTGGGTCACAAAATCCGTGGTGATATGCTCCCATTTCCACTCAACTACCTCCAAAGGCTAGAGCAATCCTACTGGTCCCTGATGCTCAGCCTTAACCTACTGACACATGAGGCATCTACTGACAAAGTCACCAACCTGCCTCTTTATCCCACTCCAATAATACTGGCTACGAAGATCATGGTATATCTTCGTGCCACCTAGATGCACTGTAAATCGGGAGCAGTGGAACTCCCTAAGGATCTCCTCTCTCAGATCTGCTAACTGGGGAACCACAACCCTTCCCCTGTACCGAAGACTATCATTTAAGTGAATGACCCAACCCTAGTCACTGGTATCCGCCTACACTCGGTCCCTGATGGATAATAACTCGGGGTCCTGCCTCTAAGACTTAATCACCCTGCTCAATAAGGAAGGCATAGCCACCAAACAACCTAAAACACCCTGACCCTGTCCCATGTATCATAGCCCGAACTGTCCTATAGTCTCAAGCATCTGCCACTCCCGGGAAGCTACACTAGCCAAGACTCCTCGGGACTTCCAGCTTAGTGCATCAGCCACTATGTTTGTCTTACTTGGATGGTAATGCAAAGTAAAGTCATAGTCCTCTAGATACTCCATCCATCTGCGTTGCCTCATGTTGAGGTCCCGCTGTGTAAAGATGTACTTCAGACTTTCCTAGTCCGAAAATACCTCGAACTGCTCACCATATAGATAATGGCGCCAAGCCTTCAAGGCAAAGACTATGGCCGCCAACTCCATGTCATGTGTAGGGTAATTTCGCTCATGGTTCTTTAGTTGCTGATAACCATAAGCCACTACCCTCTCGGACTGCATCAAAACACAACCGAGTCCATCCTTGAAGGCATCATAGTACACCGTGTACCTCTGTCCCCTCTCCGAAATAATCAAAATAGGAGCTGAAGTAAGCCTCCTCTTTAACTCTTGGAATGCCTTCTCGCACGAATCATCCCACTGAAACTTAACCCCTTTTCGAGTCAGCCTGGTCATAGGTGCAGCTAGTCAAGAGAAGTCCTCGATGAACCTCCTCTAGTACCCCATAAATCCCAAGAAACTGCGTATCTGGAAGACTAACTTCGGTCTCTCCCAATTCATGACTGCCTCAACCTTCTTTGGGTCCACGGATACACCCAAAGTCGACACCACGTGTCCCAAAAATTTCACCTCTTTAAGCCAAAACTCACATTTGCTGAACTTAGCATACAACTGGTGGTCTCTCAAAGTCTACAGCATGATCCTCAAGTGATCCTCATGCTCCTCCTCTGTCCTAGAGTAGATCAGGATATCATCTACAAACACTACGACGAACTGATGTAAATAAGGTTTGAACACCCTATGCATGAGATTTATGAATGTCGCTGGAGCATTCGTCAATCCGAAAGGCATGACTGTGAACTCAAAATACCTATACCGAGTGCTAAATGTCGTCTTAGGGATATCTGTCTCCCTAATCCTCAACTGATGGTAGCCCGTGCGAAGGTCTATAAAAAAATGTACTCATACTCACACATAAACTGAGGTAGACCCAACTCTTGTCTCACCTCGTCCTCTAAGGTAAGGCTCACAAGCCAACCCATGAACTACCCGTGCCATCGAGAGTCATACACAGCTTGGGATAATGCGTCGTGCTTTTCCCCCTAAAATTTAAAACCAACATCGTCCGGTGTGTAGGCAATTACCCACTTCCGTACATAATCAATGACAACACGATGTGCCGCCAATAAATCCATTCTAAGGATCACATCAAACTCCGACATTTCCATGACCCTAAGGTTCATGGTGAGTAAGACCCCCGAGATCTAACTCATAACCCCTACATATCTGATCAACACACACCCTAGCTCCTAAGGGTGAATTCACATACAATGGGTCTTCCAAGGTATTAACCTCTAAGCCCAGATCCCTCACACATGATGCAGAAATGAATGAATACATTGCACCATAGTCAAATAACACCCTAGCCCATAAGCGAGAGAATAGAAACGTACCCTGGATAACTGACTGATCTACTGGCTCAATCTGAGGTATCATGGCGTAGACACGCCCCTGGGTCCCTAATGTCTCGGCTTGTGAGCCTTGGCCTCGACCCCGACCCATGCTCTGACCTGCTTGTAGAGTCCCCGCACATGAAGTAGTAGGGGCCTAAGTAGCACCCTAGAACTGGTACTGCCTTCATTGGCCCATAGTGGGGTAGGGAGGAATGTAATGTGTCTGTGGCTGCCCCACCAAGGACTACGAATGAGACATTCCATAACTTTGGGTTCCCTGCCTCTGTGGGCAATCCCACTTCAAATGACCCAGTTGGTGGCAATGGAAGCATGTCCTCTGACCCGCCTGATATGTAGCCCACAGGCTTCTCCAGCTTTGGGAGGATTGACCTTGCCCTTGGCCCTGATAGCCACGGCTCTCTCCCAACAGAGAAAAAGTCCTTTGCCTCTTTCCTAAGCTAGAAAAAGAGGATTGGCTCTCCTTCTTCTTATCCTTGGTACCCGACTCTCGGATGCTTCTTGTGCCATCAATCGCTCTCTCAATGGCTATAGTTGTCTAGACAATCGAGTCCAAGTTTTGTATGAGGAGACCCATAATTTTCCCCCAGATGGATAATTTCAATCCATCCTCAAACTTCCTTACCTTAGCCATATTCATGGCTACATAGTCATCAGCAAAATAGGCTAATTCGGTGAATTTAGCCACATACTCCATCACCGTTATGGTTCCTTGTTTCAACTCCAAGAATTCCCTAGCCTTTGCATGACGAGTAGCCGCCGGGAAATATTTACCTATGAAGAGCTCACGGAACTCCCCCATGTCATGGTTGCTAAGTCCTTAGCATCCTTCACCCAATCCAACCATAGTTGGGCCTCTCCCTCTAGCTGGAATGTAGCTAGCCTTATCTTCGAGGCATCGGAAGTGATCTACAATGCCTCTAAGACTTTGTCAACTTGCCGAAACCAATGGTCGGCTGCCATCGGGTCCACTCCTCCCTTGAATACCGGAGGTTAATGTGCTTTGAACTTTTGGAGGCTGCTCGTGCCTCCTTGCCCCACTTTTGCACTAGCCTGTCCAACGGTGCCAGTCGTCATACCAATAGCCTCTATGAAGGCTTGTTGGTCAATGGCCGGTGGTGGTTGGTTGTTATTCTGCCCACCACCTTGGCATCCTCTTCCTCTATTAGCTATCTACACACATGCTAGATAGCAATAGAGCATTCATTTAGTAACCCAAAATGAGACCAAGTTTGAAATTTTAAGGTTCATCCCCTTGTCTCCCTAGTAGAGCTTATGCCCCCCCTACTAGTACACCTTTTACACTCTGAACTACTTCGTTCTCTTGTTTTTCCGACCCCCAAGGTTATGTTTTCTAACCCTAGTATAACTTTTCCCACATACATTTCACCATGTATTTCATTCACATAACATATAGCACAGAACATGTAGCCTATTAAGACACATAACATGAAATGAATAACGAATGCAATGGTCTAGACCCATGCCCCATCAAGCTTTAGGTAAATCATATACCTAGACTCTAATACCAAGCTATGACGCCTTAAAATCCAGGGGTCCTTTGTTAACCCGTTGGTCACCCAACAACCCACAGAATTATCCCTGATTGTTTCCTATTCCGGCATCACGTCTATCACATCCCTGTAACTGGGATAACAACTCACAGGAAGATCGTGTTTTCTTTAATCATTTAATCCCATCGAAGTTCAATATAACCCAATGTATCTCATTTAAGGTCCATTTGTGTTATTAGAACCAAAGAACACATAGCCCCAAAGCATGGCAATGCATTCTTAAAATTTCAGATTTTTGGAAAACCTTCCGGAAGGTTTTACTTGCTGAAAAAGTTCCTTTAGAGATTTTTCATCGACCTTCCAGTAGGTCTTCATAAACCTTCCGGAAGATTTTTCTTACTAGAATCCTATCTTGAAGAAAGATGTGTCAACCTTCGGGAATGTGTGTTCAAACCTTCCGGAAGAAGTTGTACACTAGATTCCTTAGTTTGTGAAGAATATGAAGACCTTCCGGAAGGTTAGAATCAACCTTCAGGAAGGTTTCACCCACTGTTCGTCAATTTTTCTTGTCTATCCAAACCTTTCCACAAACATCCCAAACATGTAAAGTATTGTTTTTCACATAAGACTTGAAACATACCAGTTCTATTGGAATTAATTTCATATGATTACAAGCCCATTTACACAATTACATGTTCGAAATGGAATTTTACAAAAGTTTCGCAAAAACTTGCTTTCAAAAGCCACAAACTGGCTTTTCTTCATTGTTGAGCCCCTGAATGTGAGTTCTCCACCAATACGAACCCCGCACCTGAAATGTTTCCCGTATAGGGTGAGCCAATGCCACTAGAATGTTTCCTACAGAGCCTACTCCCCAACCTAAGTGCTTATTCAATGGTCACATGCAACATTTAACAACAACAATCATTCCAACCAACACTTAAGCAAGTCAAGGTTCGAATCTAACATACCATGCCATGAATTAAGATGATGCCCATTCATGCAATTTACCCGAGCTCTTTTTGGCTCCACAGCATATGCAAAACCTATGTGTCTAAGACAGTTTTTCTACCTCCGACCATTTACCTTCACCCATACTACGCCATGAGTGTCAAAACTGGGCTTTCCATGCCCCCGCCATTGGTGTTACACGCCCAATCACTACTTCAAACCTCCGGGTCTTTTTTGGGGTGGGTATTTATGGACTTACACCAACGGTCACCCATCTGACACGAAATTCATGGACTTCCACCAACGGTTCCGCATACACCGACACACTTTATGGGCTCTTATACCAACAGAAATGTGTATGTGAAATACTGGATCTTTCACCTAAGGGATAGTCTAGCCCTTCTTTCTAACCCTGACCCAATTCTTTTTCATACAACCATGAAACTCAGTCAGATATTCAATCCAATTTTCTCGAGCCCACCCATCATCCACCTACGTGGTGTTTGATGCCAACCATGCACCCACACCATCAAAATGTGATGTCTCCGTGCATATGCAATGTAATGCACCATTTCTATTTCAATGTCATGCCCACATGTAATGAATGTCATATGAGCAACTTTAACCACATGTATACATATATCATGTAATTTAACACCAATTTCATCTCAATGTCAACATATCAATGAGCATACATCAACACTTCATTTCCAACAATAACTCACAAGCATTTTATTTCCTCATATATATCCCAATAACACACTTAGTTCATGAAGGCATAATTAAAACACATAGCATGCCCACATAATACCAAGTTCCATGAAATTACAAGTAATTACCACATACCAATTCCAAGCTAGGAATTTAATTTAAATGAGGTCAATTTACCATACCTAATTCGCCAAATCAATCGATTCCATCAACTCCACAACCATAGACAAGTGATATATATCTCTATCAACCTACCTATTACATAAAACACTCTAAATTGTAAAATAAACCCGAGTAGGAAGAAACCCTATCTCTTGAAGAGTAACCCACTTGGTAGACACCTTCAAGAACTTCACTTAAGCTCAAACCCTTGGTCTCCTCAAATCCCATTTTTCAATCTTCTGTGAAAATCCTCCTTTTTGGATGTAGGCATAGCCTTTGACGAGGAGATCAACTTTTCCTCTTGGCTCAAGTTGAGTCGAAGCCCGTGGAGTCGTAGATCGTAGAGAGAATGTGGCATTTTCTCACTTTTCCCTCTCTTTCTCTCTATTGGTTAACCGGCTGAACAAATGGGGGAAAACTCAGATTTTCCCCCTTATTTATACCCTTTATTTGCTAGGCCAACAACGCGCCACACGACCCTATTTTCCCCAGGTCCGTTTTTGCCCCGAAATGATTAAATTTCATCCCGATTTAAGTTAAAAATATTTTTATTTTTAATTTACTTTAAATAATTTTTTAACTTTTGAAATTTTATCAAAAATCTCATTTTTGGGTCACCCGAGACTGGACCGCCACGTAAAATGCAAAAAATTCGACTATCTTGGAATTCGATGTTATTTGACAGGGTAACTAGATTTTGCAAGACGACTCCAACGGTGAGGTCCGTTTCATCATCCGAGATTTAGAAAAATTCAGGTTTTCAACCCAGTAATGTAGCGACAATTTACCCTTTTCCCTTTTTGTAAAAAATTTAATTTTACCGAATTTTACATATTATATAATTTCTACACCTACTCCATAACCATGGGCAAGTGAATTACATAATTTCATATACCTACCCTTTTTCCATTAAACTAACTATAATAGAAAAGCTTTAAAATACACAAAATAGCCCACATAAACCCAATTTCCAAAAGTTTACACCAATAACTTTCACATATCAAATTTAACCTAGAAGTTGGTTTTTCTTCCTTATCTTTTGTTATCCCTCACTCTCGGTTTTCGACAAGCAAGAATACATACACACACACACTGATTTATGAATGAAACACACTCACTTTACTACATATTAAAGCACACATAATTTTCATCACCAATAAATTACACAAGTACTTCCACATATTAAATTTAAGCTAGAAGTTGAACACACACGCTGATTTATACGTTAAACACACTTATTTTACTACATATTAAAGCACACATAATTGCCATCACCAATAAATTACACAAGTATTTTCACATATCAAATTCAAACTAGAGGTTAAATCAAACCAATTCTACACCTATTTCCTCATTTTCATAACCATGGACAAGTGGTATACACATTCTACATACCTACCCCCTTCCATATGAACATCATAGGATGGAAGTAAACCCAAGTAGGGGGGAACCCTACCTCTTGGAGCGTAAACCAAGGGATTGAACCTTTAAGAACACCAACACCAACCTCCAAGTCTTGATTTCCCAAAATCCCCTATTCAGATCTTAGGTGAAATCCTTCGTTCTTGGTGTGGTTGTGTAGTCTTCGTCTAGGAAATCGACTTTAACTCTTAGTCCGAATGATTCTGACTGACGGAACTTCGAAAATGGTAGGGAGAAAGCTTGAAGTCTAATTTTTTCTTTTCTCCCTTTCTCTCCTCTCTTTGTCCAGCTGATGAATGGGGATATTTTTCCTAAAATTCAGATATTTGTAGATATTTATAGTCTCAAATGTGCGATCCACGTCGCACCGTATATTTTCTACTTTTGGGTCCTTTTTTCATCCTCAAACAATTTATTTCATCCCGATTTAAGTTCAAAGTAATTTTATTTTAACTTTAATTCAATTATAAGGAAATTTTTAATTTTCTATTTTTAGTGACCTTTGTAAGGTCATTCGTCATCCAATTGTGTCGTAAAATGTGCAAAATTTGACTATCTTGGAGTTCGATGAAATTTAACAGGGCATCTCGATTTCATGATACGAATCCAATGATGAAGTATGTTGTGTCATCCAAGCTCTAGAGAAATACGGGTTTTCAACTCGCACTGTAGTGGTAAATTCTCGTTTTGCCCTTTTTCATAAAAAGTTCAAATTTTCATGGGTTTTACAGTTTTTATTATTTCAGTTCAATGTTGTATTACTATATGCTCATGGTTATGAATATCAAGCTATGCTTATTGCTATATACCAATTCATGTTTATTTTATTACGTATTTCATGTATGATACAATGATGCACGTAGTTGGACTTTATGCAACAGTTGGGATATTGGTTATAGATGGGTTAAATCTCGCCATAGCTAATGCATTTGATTCAATACATAAACTGGAACTCAGTCTTCATTTAATCTTTGACCTACTACCGATCGAATAGCTAAAGTAAACCATTTGAAAGGTTATCTTTCAGGTTTATGATGAGTGGGTTTTATACCTACGAATTGAATATTTTTGGCTTTATGAAATTGCAAGTTTTCTAGTATTTTAAGTATACCTTTTTTTTTTTTTTTTTGTGTTTTGATGTTATTTTATAGGGATCATCATTTGGAAGGAAACAAGGTCAATTGGGAGTTTAAGTGTTGAATTTTTGAAAACTAAGCAACAAGGGCAGCTCTAGGCTTAAAAGGTGATCAGTGCAGCTGCGCTAGGACCAGTGCCTAGGTGCTTGAAGAGCAGAAAGTCAATGCCCCTACGTTGGTTTTAAGCGCCAAGGTGCCTCTTTTAATGTGGATGCGAATTCTGACTTGTTTTGGGGCCGAAATTGAACCCTAATACTACATATATGCTAGGGTTTGAGTTGAAAAAAGAGATATACTAATTTGAGGGGCTGCTAACATAAGAAAAGAATCAATAATTGATAGAAAATTAAAGACAAGGATCGAAGGAATAGACACAAAGAAAATTGGACTTGAAAGCTGGAGAGGAATTGAAGATTGCAACAAAGTTTTCATTCTTTTCTCTTACTTTTAGTTCTTGATTTTCTGAGATATTGTTTAATTTGAGAATGATGCTTTTCAATTATGTTATGAACTAAATTTTTATTGAGAATGCAACGGAACCTGATGTTTAGTTAAATTGATCTACTCTCGTTTCTAGTTCTTATTGAAAATATATGAGTTGTTTATCATATTTTGTGCTTAATATATGATGGTGAGGCCAACAATTAATTTGATAACCTAGATGAAATTGGGACATGAATTCTAGGTTTAAATCTGAATATGATGACATCTGTCTGGTTAATTCTTCTTAGGATTGAATAGTTGCGTTTGTGTATAGGATATGAATATACCTATATGTCGTGTGTAACTTTTATGAGAGTTTGAACTTAATGAATCTATTCCAAATTATTTTGCATAGGAATATAATAATTTAATTGGAAGAGATATTTTTATCTAACTATCGGAAGAGGTTTGATAAATAATTTTGAATTCTTAGTTAACAACTTATTTTGATTAATTAACTAGAAAGAGAATTAGAAAGATTTATTCGAAGCATTAGAGAAAGTTGTAATCTTAAGTTCTTTTATCTAAAAAATTCAATCCTTGATTACTAAGTTTAGATTTAGTTTTCAAATAGTGAATTCATAGTTCAATTTCAATTGTTTAAATAAAATTGAATTGATACAAAGTTAGTACTTGAAAGTTATTAGTAATAATTATCTGTGGGAACGATACTCTACTTATCACTTTGTTACTTGTTGATCGTGTATACTTGCACATAAATTGTCAATACCAAATTTGGACAAGTTTTTGGTGCCGTTGCTGGGGATTTTTTCTAGTAATTATTTCAATATTAATTTCTATCAATTATATCTTAATTTAAACTTATTTAATTCTCTATTTTATTTTTTTTTGCAAGCACTCTTGAATTTTGTATTCAAATACGATCTACATGTCAGGAGCTACTACTGTACGAAGACGAAATTGGGAGAAAGTTCTAATACTTGCGAAAGCATTGTCAAGAAGTAAAAAATTAGGAAACTATGGCTGAAGAAGAACATAAATCACTAAGGGATTATGCTATGCTGCTTGTTACTGAAATACAATCGAGCATTCACATTAAAGTGCAACAGATTTCACATTAAAGTGCGACAGATGTCAACGAACTGGAAATATTTCTAAGCGACAAGAGATACCTTTAAACAATATTTTGGAGGTTGAGATCTTTAACGTCTGCGGTATAGACTTCATGGGCCCGTTTTCCACATCTTATAATAACCTTTACATATTAGTTACAATGGATTACATCTCGAAGTGGGTTAAAGTAGTTGCTTTGCCTACCAATGATGCAAAGGTGGTGTTAAATTTCCTCCAAAAAAACATCTTCACGAGGTTTGGTAAACCGAGAGCGATCATTAGCGATGACGGTATGCATTTTTGTAATAAATATTTTGCAGCCCTTCTCACTAAATATGGAGTCACCCATAAGATTGCCACAACTTATCACCCCAGAATAGTGGTCAAGCTAAAGTTTCGAATAGAGAAGTAAAACGGATTCTGGAGAAAATTGGTAATCCCAACCGAAAAGACTGGTCAAAGAAGCTAGATGATGCCTTGTGGGCCTATCGAACAACATGCAAAATGCCAATTGGGATGTCCCCATATAGACTCGTTTATGGAAAAGCTTGTCATCTGTCGGTGGAATTAGTGCATAGTGCATAGTGCATATTGGGCTATTCAGAAACTTAACTTTGACTTGCATGCAGCGGGTGTGAAGCGTCTCTTGCAATTGAATGAGATGGATGAGTTCCGTCTCTAAGCATATGAGAAAGCCAAGCTTTATAAAGAGAAGATAAAAAGGTGGCATGATAACAAGATCATTGAGCGAAAGTTTGAGTCCGGACAAGCTGTACTCCTTTTCAATTCGCGGTTAAAACTCTTCCCGTGAAAACTCAAATCAAGGTGGTCAGGGCCATTTATTGTTACTAAAGTGTTCCCGCATGGAGCAGTTGAAGTCGAAGATTCCAACTCCAAGAGAAATTTTAAGGTGAACAAGCAAAGACTGAAGCACTATTGGGGTGGTGACATTGATCATCAAATGACCTAAATTATCCTCGCCAATCCGGAATAAAAACAGGGAGTAGTCAGGCTGATGACTATAAAATAAGCGCTATTTGGGAGGCAACCCAAAATTTAGCTTTTAATTTTTATTTTATTTTTATGTCAATTTAGTTTTTAGATTATTAGTGCATTTTAATTAGTGTGTCAATCGGTTGTAGGTACCGAGGATTAAAAGAAAAAAATAGAGAGAGAGTAGGAAAATAAGGTAGCTTGGACAAGCCAAAGAAGGAACCAGACAGCGTCCCAGCGCTTCATTTTAGCGCCTAGACGCCAATTTTTTGCCCAGGCTGCTACCCAAACAGCTCCTAACACATATTTTCAACATTATAAATACCACAAATAGCTCCCAACACAGATTTTCAGCATTCTAAATATCCCAAACAGCAACCAACACAGATTTTCAACACTATAAAATACCCTTCAGCTCTACATACATCAACCAAATCAACCCCTACCACTCCCAAAAATTTCAAACCTCTAAAAATACATACACACCTTATTCATCCAAAATTCCATTCCATCATCTTGAATATCTCAAACTCCTTTACACAACATTCACACCTCTCAAGTGGCATCAACTAGCAACAAATATTTCTCCATTCTCTATGGGTAAAGAATAAACTTTGCAATTTAAGGTACCACTCTCGTTCATTCTCCATGGGTAATGTTTAAGTTTGTTTAAATGTTTGTGGGAGATTGTTGTGTGTGTTATTTGGTGGAGTTCATAAGATTTGGGATGGCTTATTATTGAAGAATTGAGCATTGCACACAAGGTGTTTGTTATATTATGTAACGCCCCAAAATCCACCTTGGACGGCATTACTATTTCAAACCATTCACATCATGAGAGGAGCAAATAAAACCCATAGATAAAGAGAATTTCATTCATCATACATAATATCTACAATATCATCTAAAATGATATGCCAAACCATGGTCATTACATCCAAAAAAATTTGTCAAACTATGGCAATTACACAGCGGAATAAGGAAAATATTATCCATACATTATCTCAAAAGAAATCTCCTAGTCCAGAATGTAAAACGAACAATTCTAGACACCCCTCTCGAGATCCACGCTTCCTTCCAATTGAGCTTCTCAAGCTACCTGCTCATCAACTCCAATCTCTTCCTCTAAATCGAAATCTAAATATAAATATTGTTTGTAGGGGATGAGAACTAAGCATTGTAGCAACATCCTCCCAAACTTGAACAAGGTTTGGAACACATATAAAACAGTTCGGTCTCACTTTCAAAAATATTATATATAACTTGAAATAAAACAGTGACAATATATCCAATCTCAGTTAACGCAATAGCAATAAATTAAATGAAGAGTAAAAATAATTCCCAAACAGTAAACCATTTCTATAACAATAACCAATAACCCACAATTTCTACCATTTCCCACCATAAACTCCTTTCCACAATGAACCATAACCAACCATTTGCACAATAAATAATAGCCCACAATGTATCTTAGGTATGATGTAAGATATTGCATGAATATACACATTGAAAATATCCTAGCACACACACACACACCCAATCCTCGCAAGGATATACAACCTTAGGAAGGGCACATTTCGACGCATCGGCAATGACGAATCCAAACGAGGAATAATATACTAACCCTTAGCCACGGTATCACGTGAGCAAATAGTGGTTTAGTCCTTTCAAGGCACCAACCCCACTACGAATGGTAGGAAAAATTCAAACTCGCACAAAGTAAGAAACGCATCTGCCCACTCTACGATATCTGGTCAATAGTCACCCATGTTCATCCAAACATCCACACAAGATATACAATACCAACCATTTTCTCAAATCACAAGTAAATCCAAAACCCCCAAATTTCATAGGTATTTTTCCAATATAACAACTCAAGAAAAATAAGCAAGAGATCATCAAAAGATATAGTTTTATTATTCCAAAAAAAACACTAGAGTTTTGAAATCAAGAACAAATGAATATCAAGTTTTGATATGAAGAACAAATGAATGTCAAGTTTGGAAATCAAGAACAAATGAATATCAAGTTTTGAAATCAAGAACAAATGAATATCAAGTTTGGAAATCAAGAACAAATAAATATCAAGTTTTGAAATCAAGAACAAATGAACATCAAGTAGAAAAATCCATACTTCTTGAAAAACTAGAGTTTGGATGTCATGAACAAAGGTTTTATGGCTATCAAGTTGTAACTTCCATCAAAACATGGTAAGATTTGCAGTAACTTCAAGAAACAATGATTTCACAACAAATATATATGATTAAGAGGTCCTTGAGGTGGTGGTTGCAAACCTTGTTGTTGGCTCATGGAAGTTGGTTGGGTGTTTCTCCAACTGAAGTTCGGGTGGTTCCGCCACCCTGGATTGTATGTTTCAAACTACGGGTTGGAGTAAGGCTTGTTGAAGTTAGAAAGGACATTTTTTTGTTCCAACAAGACCTCCTTTGTGACACCCCAAAATCCGGGGGTCCGTTGATTACCCATCAACCCGCGGAATACCCGTAAATACCGAGTGACTCGATATCACACCGTTATGTCCCATTTACCGAGGTCCATAACTTAACAAAATTTGGGCAGAGTCTCCTTTGTACAGGGAACTCTACCCAATACCCAACCTGTGCAACATAACTCACATGACCCATCTGAGGCCCAATATAAACAATGACCGCACCGGGTCCATTTATAAGTAAACATTGACCACACCGGGTCCAATTATCCATATTTATAGCAAAACATGCAAGGTTACTTTAACATTAGTGCATATATGTAATAGTTATCATTTAAATCCACCAAGGTCTAATAAGCCTCAATATACCTCAATTAGTGTCCATTTGTATCCTTGGAACTAGAGAAATCCAAGTCCATTGGTGTTCTTTAAATCAAAGAAATCCAAGCCTGGAAGCTTAGTGCATAGTTTGAAAAATTTCGGTTTTAGAGTCACCGTTCGAACAGCACTATTCACATTCGAACGTCCCTTGGTTTTGAAAAATAGGTAGCTCCCAGTACATTTGGTTCTCTGCTGGTTTTGCTGTTCAAAACTCGCACCATTCGAACGTCACTTTACGTTCGAACAGAAAATGCAGTTTCTGTTCTGCTGCAACTTCCAGTGCGGTTTTGACCTGTTTAGAAGTGGAATTGAGAAAATTTCATAAAAACACTTTTGTAGCCCTAGGTGTCTACTACCTACTGTAAAAATTTCAGATCATTTGGACGTCACAATAAAAAGTTATGGCTCAAACACTAAGCAGTGTCTGAAATTTCTGTGTAAACTGTGTATGATTTCAACCCCAAATCAATCCATTCCAAAACCAATCCAAACCAATCCAAGGTTATCCAAAACTTATACAACATCTATTTGATACCAAATATAGTCAATACAAGTTCTAATACAACTATTTCCATACTTTTACATGCCAAAATGGAAATTAACCAAAAGTTTTACAAAAACTAAATTCAAAAGCCACAACCCGGCTATTCTTCGACCAAGAGCCCCCGAATGAGAGCCATCCACCGGAACGTGTCCCGTACCTGAAATTGTTTCCCGTATAGGGTGAGCACAACGCCCAATAGAGATAAACCTATAGAGGTTACTCTTCCCCTAGATGCACATGCTCATGTAATCATCACACAAACATACAACCAAGCATTTCTCACACTTATGCATCCTATGATGGAATGCAACAATGCTATGCCATGGAATGAAGTGACACTCACCCATGCAACTTTATTCCGAGCTCTCTCCGGCTCCCCAACACATGCAAGTGTCAATTTAGTCGAAACCACCATTTATGTTACACACAATGGCGTTAATCACTCTAGGGTCTTGTATAGGGGTGGATGTTCATGGACTTACACCAAGGGCCTCCAACCCACACGAAATTTACGGACTTCGACCGAGGGTTCCGAATACACCCACACACTTTATGGGCCGAGCCAAGGGAGTGCGTAGCCCAATCACCGGGTCTTGCACCCGAGAGGTCGTCATGCCTCTTCTTGCTACCCCAACCCAATTCATCATGCAACCAAGCGGCTTAGCTAAGTCCTCGACCCAACTCTCCCAAGCCTTCCGTCAATCACCAAGTGTGGTATTGACGTCAAACATGCACTCACTCATGTAATGAGACACTTCCGTGCAAATGCAATGTGATGTTCCATTGCACACAAAATAATGCTCAATATGCTTATGACAAACATATAAACNCTTGAATGTCGGAATGGTTGGACACTCCCTAGTAGGGTGTCCTGTTAGCGCACAGATCCCACACACTTGTTATGTGGGAGAGTTAATATCAACTTGATTAACCTTTTTCATCTCTAAAGCTTCAAGCTTTTGAGAGAGTGTGGACATTTTTGCTCTTAGGTCATCATCATCTTTCAAAACATTCTTATCCCCTTAGGAAGTAGATTGTTTGGTTTCAACAATGGTAGGGGAGGCTGAGTCCCACATCTGAGAACTGTCCGATATGGTATCGAAAAAATTGAATGCCTCTTCTGGACTCTTGTTCATAAACTCTCCTTGAGCCATCATTTCGACAAATTGACATAATCTAGTGGGCAAGGAGTCATAGAAAAATCCAACCAAAGTCCAATTCTCAAAAGCATGTATGGGTAAGACTAGAGTAGATCATTGAATCTCTCCTAACTTTGGTAAAAGGTTTCTCCTTCTTTGACCAAAAAATTCATGATTTGCCTTTTCAATGCATTAGTGCATTGTAGAGGAAACAATTTATGAAAAATTCATTTTGTAGTGCCCACCAGTCGGGTATTGTAAGAGCTTTTAAATAATTTAGCCATTGTTCAGCTTTAACCTTTAAAGAGAAAGAAAAATGTTTCATTTTGGCTACCTCCGAATTGTCTTGAAACGTTCCACATTCTTCTTCAAACTCTTTTATGTTCAGATATGGATTTTCTGTTTCGAGTCCATGGAATTGAGAGAGTAGTTGAACTGTCCCCGTCTTTACAGTAAAGAGGGGTGCATCTTCAGGAAAGATAAAATAAGATGGGACACTATTTCTTGTGGGATTTAAGTAATCCCACAGAGTTCGAAGGTTAGGCACTTCCCCCTCTCTCATAGGAATTTCTCCTCGTCTCTCACCATTCGCCATTCTACATTCACAAGAGTCTGCTACTGATCTAGGTGAAAGTGGTTCTGGTTAAGTCATAGACCCAGAAGATTCTACCTACAAATTTTGATAGTGAGGAGCGTCCTCAAACATAAAATAAAAAAAAACTTTATACACAGTGAAGCAAATATCTATACAAAAAGAGAGGTCTTTTTGCCTTTTTACCTTAAAACACCTTTTATGGTTCCCTGGCAATAGCGCCAAAAACTTGGCTTGATTCAAAATGTGTACACCCAAGTGTAGGCAGTCAAGCTGTAGTAATAATATGGTTAAGTCCGGAGTCGAATCCATAGGGAACTATGATTGGTGTTTTGAAGTGAGCAGTAATAGAGACCAAGTAATTGAAAACCTTGAGTGTTTGAAGTTATAGGATTTCTTTGAATAGAATAGAAAATTCTCTCCAAGAGTTTTCTAAACAAAATATAAGATAAATTCAAATGTAAAACAGTCACCCTTTAGCTTGAGGATCAGAAATTGTAGTTAATCATCCGGTTTATTATATTTGTGCTTTTATAACTCAACTAACTCCCATGTCAGCAGCAAGTTAATCGGAAGATAAAGATGGACTATGTGAATTAAGCGCATGATTCCGATGCCTTTCTAGAAGCTTACAAGAATTGCCTGTGCAGAGACTTAACCCTTCTACAAACAAGCAAGTGTTTCTACAAGGAATCCAACCATGACATTAAATTTTCATTCTTTAATACAGCACAATAATGGTGGAGATTGAAAGTTTACCATGAAAATCTAGCCGGGGTACATGCCTTGAACCAACGGGTCTTTCTATACAAGAGTCATCCGTGTCATAGAAAGAACCTATAGTACTTTAGCTTTGCTAGATGCAATCAATCATTCAAAAAACAAGTAGATAAATCATTAAAGCCTAAGGGAAATGCACCAGTATAACTTCCAAATGATCAATACATATTCATCACCTCTTACTAAACAGTGAATGAAGAACTACTCACTCTTCATGGCTTTAGAAAAGTCAGAAAAGTGAGTGATACTCATCCCTCCAAGTAGAGGAGCTACAAAGTGAAATACACTAAACAAAGAGCCAAACTTCAACAAAGAATGAGTGAATCATGTTCCACCCTTCACGGCTTTGGTAAAGCTCTAGAAAAGTGGAATATTTTCACTCTTCTAAGATGGAAGGAAGCTCAAGCATTGGAAGTAAAAGACATAAACAATGAAAGTAGAAGAAAGGTAGTTATTTTTGGAGGGTTTCCACCACAACCAAAAGATGAGCTATCTCTCTTGATACTTGTAAATAAAAGCAAGTACAACTACGAGAGGAGTCTAAGCCTTCATCATGGTTATCACAACATGAATGTAAAAACTTAGCACAAGGAAATAGAAGGCTTCAACTACAAGGGGAGTCTTAGCCTCCATTATGGTTGATACTAATGCAAAATGAAACAAGAAATGTACAAAAACTAGCTCTCTACCACCAAAAACTCTTTACTAAAAAGAAAACTCTCCACTTTACAAGAGAAAGATTGCCCTCCTTGAAGCTCCCTTAATGGGAGTATTTATAGGCAAGGAAAAGGGGTGAAGATAAGAGAGGATGAGTGAATAGTGTATGCCGCCCAGGAAAACCAACTACTCTGCAAGCAGTCTGTGGAGGACGTTCGAACGTGAGTCGATGTTCGAACATTGTCTTATGGTTTGGGTTTATGGACATTCGAACGTTGTCTGACGTTCGAACATGTCTTCTATTTTTGCTTTAGGGGCATTTGAATGCCAGATGGGATGTGACCCCAGCACTCAAGTAGTACTCAAGTACTTCAGGGCCTGCCTTCTTGAATGCAACACACCAAGTCTCAGTAGTCTGGTCTCCTCATACTTCAAGTGGATGTTCAAACTTTAGTTTTCGTTCGAACGTGCTTGCCTTGTTCCAACCTTCTCCAATTTTGTTCCCTAATGCACTGGTGTTACACTCAAGTGTGATATTTGTTGTTCTTGAGTTTTTGTTCACTTTAGGTCCTAAAATGTCATCACTTAAACTCCATCAAAGCACAATTAGTCCCAAAACGGCATAGTAAAATGCTAACTTTAAGCACTAATCAGTGCTCTTCCCATCTACCCTTGAGATCTAGGACGCATGTCCTTGAAAGTCTAGATGGTCCTCTCCGACTGACTATCTGTCTGGGGATGAAAAATAATGCTCATCATCAACTGTGTCCCTATGGCTGGCTGGAAACTCTCCCAACAATGAGCCATAAACCTGGGATCCCGATCCGATACTATAGATACGGGCACCATATACAATTGGACAATCTCCCGTATATACAACATACAAAATTCCTCCAGTTTGGAGATCATCTGCACCACCAAAAAGTGTGCCAACTTTGTAAGCCGGTCCACTATCACCCATACCACGTTATGCCCTCACGATGTTCGTGGTAAGTGGGTCACAAAATCCATCATGACATGCTCTCACTTCCACTCAGCTACCTCGAAAGGCTGGAGTAGCTCTGTTGGTCTCTAGTGTTTAGCCTTCACCTGGTAACACGTGAGACATCGGCAAACAAAATCCCTAACGTGTTTCTTCATTCCGCTCCAATAATACTGGCGACGAAGATCGTAGTACATCTTTGTGCCACCTGGATGCATAACAAAATGGGAGCAATGGAACTCTCTAAGGATCTCCTTTCTCAGCTCCACAAACTAGGGAACCACAATCCTTCCCCTAAACCGAAGACTACAATCTGTATGAATGGTTCAACCCTTGTCACTTGTACCCGACTGTACTTAGTATCTAATGGACAAAATCTCTGTGTCCTACCCTTGGGACTCGATCACTCTACTTAATAGGGAAGGTGTAGCCACCAAACTCCCCAAAGTGCCCTGAGCCTGACCCGTGTAGTATAGCCCAAACTGTCCCACAGTCTCGAGCATCTACCACTCCTGGGAAGCCACACTAGCGAAGACTCCTAGTGACTTCTGGCTGAGTGCATCAGCCACCACATTTGCCTTATCGGGATGGTAATGCAAAGTAAAGTCATAGTCCTCCAGATACTCCATCCACATATGTTGTCTTATGTTGAGGTCCCGCTATGTAAAGATGTACTTCAGACTTTTGTGGTTTGAAAACACCTTGAACTACTCACCATATAGATAATGGCGCCAAGCCTTCAAGGCAAAGACTATGGCCGCCAACTCTATGTCGTGCGTAGGATAGTTCTGCTCGTGATTCTTTAACTGTCGAGAACCATAAGCCACCACCTTTCCCGGTTGCATCAAAACATAACCAAGTCCACCCTTTGAGGCATCACAATACACTATGTACCTCTGTCCCCTTTTCGGGACTATCAAAATAGGGGCGGATGTAAGCCTCCTCTTCAACTCCTAGAATGCCTTCTCACACAAATCATTTCACTCAAACTTGACCTATTTTCGGGTAAACTGAGTCGTAGGTGCAGCTAATCGAAAGAAGTCCTCAATGAACCTCTTGTAGTACCTTGTCAATCCCAAGAAACTGCATATCTCAAAGACTGAATTTGGTCTCTCCCAATCCATGACTGCCTCAACCTTTTTCGGGTTCATGGATACACCCGAAGTTGACACCACGTGTCCTAAAAATTTCACCTCTCTAAGCCAAAATTCACACTTGCTGAACTTGGCGCACAACTGATGGTTTCTTAAGGTCTGGAGAACAACCCTCAAGTGACCCTAATGCTCCTCCTCAGACTTGGAGTAGATCAAGATGTCGTCAACAAAGACCACGACGAACTGATCTAGGTAGGGTTGGAACACCCTATGCATGAGATCCATGAATGCCACAGGGGCATTCGTCAACCCAAATGGCATCACTATGAACTCAAAATGTCTATATCGCAGCCTAAATGTCATCTTAGGGATATCCGCCTCCCTAACCCTCAACTGATGGTAATCGGTGTGGAGATCTATCTTAGAGTACACCCATGCCCCTCTCAGCTAATCAAACAAATCATCAATCCTCGACAAAGGGTCTTATCCTTCTTCTTGGCAAACAACATCGGAGTGCCCCAAGGTGAAGTTCTTGGTCTAATAAAGCCCCTGTCCAATAATTGTTGTAATTGGACTTTGAGTTCTTGCAACTCAGCAGGCGTCATCCTATGTGGAGTCATATAAATGGGCAATGTATAGGGGTGCAACTCAATTGTGAAGTCTACATCCCTATGTGGAGGTAATCCCGGTAGTTCATCCGAAAAAACATCCTCATACTCATAAATCACCCAAAATAGACCCAACTACTATCTCTCCTCATCGTCCAAGGTAAGGCTTGCTAGCCAACCCATCAACTGCTCGTGCCAATGGGAGTCATACACTACTTGGGGTAGAACATCGTGTTTCTCCCCCTGAAACTTGAAGCAAACACCGTCCGAAGTGTAGGAAGTGACCTTCTTTTGATCACAATCAATGACAACACGATGTGTCGCCAACCATTTCATCCCAAGGATGACATCAAACTCTAACATGTTCATGACCCTAAGGTCCACAGTGAGTAGAATCCCCAAGATCTCTAACTCACAACCCTGACATATCTGATCAATACTCACCCTAGCTCCTAAGGGAGAACTCACATGCAATGGTTCTTCCAATGTTTCGACCTCTAAGCTCAAATCTTTCACACATGATGTAGCAATAAATGAATTGAGATACACGAGAGTCAAATAATACCTTTGCCCATAAGCGAGATAATATAAATGTACCTTGAATAATCGACTGATCTATTGGCTTAGTCTGAGGTATGATGGGGAAGACACGACCCTAGGTCCCTAAAGTCCTGGCTTCTGAGCCCTGACCTTGACCTTGACCCATGCCCTGACCTTGTACAGCACCCTGGAACTGATACTGGCTCCCCTGGCCCATGGTAGGGTAGGTAGGAACAAGGTGAGTGTGTGTATACCCCATCAAGGACTGGGACTGGGATGCCCCATAGCTTTGGAATCCCTGCCTCTAAGAACAATCCCGCTTCATATGCCCCGGTTGGTGGCAATAGAAACATGTCCATGGGCCTACTTGCTTGGAAGCCATTTGATTTCTCCTGACTTAGGAGGATTGACCTTGGCCTTGGCCGTAATAGCTGCGGCCCTGTCCCTGAAACCCTTGTGCAGTCAAAGTCCTTTGCCTTTTCCCCGAACTCAAAAAAAAAGATTGGCCCTCCTTCTTCTTGTCTTTAACACCCACTTCTTGGATGTTTCGTGCGTCATCAACCTCTCTCTCAATGGCCATAGATGTTTCAACTATTGAGTCCAAGTTTTGTAGGTGGAGGCCCACAATTTTACCCCGGATGGACAATTTCAGGCCATCCTCAAACTTCCTCACTTTAGGCATGCTTGTGGCCACATAATCATCGGTGAAATGGGCTAATTCAATGAACTTAGCCACGTATTTCAACACCGTTGTAGTCCCTTGGCTCAAGTCTAGGAACTCCAGCGCTTTAGCTTGCTGGACAAACGCCGAGAAATATTTGCCCATGAAAAGCTCACAGAATTCCCCCCATGTCGTTGCCTCCAAGTTCTTTGAGGCTTTAGCCCAATCCCATGATCGATGGGCTTCCCCTTCCAATTGGAATGCAGCTAGCCTTATTTTAGTGGCATCGAAGGTGATCTCCATAGCCTCTAAAATCTTGTCAACCTGCAGGAACCAAAGCTCGGCCACCATCGGATCCACCTCTCCCCCGAAAGTCAGAGGCTTGTGTGCCTTAAACCTGTAAGACCCTGTACTAAAATTAAATAAGAATACTAATATCTTAAGAGTTTTCCAAATATGAATAAAATGAGGATAAAAACTTAGAATCATTGTTGAAATATTAATCATGAAGTTTGAGTTTCGAACGGATTGACTTTTGGGTCAAACTTAAATTTTTTTTTTTTTGATGTGTTTAAGATTGATAAGGGTAACTAAATAAATATATTAATTTTTTTTTATCAAAATAACATTACCATTGAATTCGGGAGGTCGGAAAACATTGGGAGAGGTAATATGGGATGTATTAGAAGTTAGGAAGTATTTTAGAAGTAAAACCAAATTGGAGTGAAATTGGGTAAAAAGGGGTGATAGACACTGCTTAGTATTTTGATCATAACTTTCTATTTTGATGTCCATTTGATCTGAACTTGTGACAGGCAATCGTAGACATCTAGGACTACAAAAGTGTATTTCACGAAAAATTTCCAATTCGACCTCTACATGGGTCAAAACTGACCTGGAAGTCGCACCAAAAATCTGTGAACAGTACGAAGGAAACCCGATTTTTTCTGAACAGAAAATATCGGGTTTTGCTCGATTTTCTTGCCCTATAAAAACCTAATGTCGTCCCTTTAGCATTCATTTCACCCCTCCAAACCCTAGGAACCATTTTAGAGGAAGAGAGGAAGATAGAAATACCAATCAAGAGGGATTTATACCTTGTAGAAATCAAAACTTCAAATTCTTCAAGAATACATTCTCCTCCCATTTTCTTCCATTCTTGCTACCCTCTCACCCAAATCTTTTGAAACCCTAGGAGGAGAAGATTAAGAGGAAAAGAAAGGAGAGCAAGAAGGTCTTGAAGCTTGGGTCTTAGCTTGGGAATCTTGATTTAGGTAGGGGATTTTCTCTCAATCTCTCACATTGAGGCTAGATATATATCTATAGATATATATATGTATATAGATATATGTTTCTTCACTCTCCTTCTCATATATATAATATGAAATACATGATTCTTGTTCTATTTGTAATAAATGCCATGTTTTGAACAATATGAAGGGTGGGTAACCACCAAAGCTCTATTGATTTTTTTTTTTATCTTCAAAGCCCTAGTTTTCAAGAAAAGGGGATTTTCTCCTAATTTCTTCTTTGTCTTTGATTTTAAAACTTTAGTGTTGAATATTGTATAACAAAATGATATAGATTACGATCTCTTGCATATTTTCTTGGATTATTCGATTATATGACAAATGTGAAAACAAAATTGGGGATTTTACTATATTTGGGAAATTGTTGTGAATTGTGAATATTCTTGATTTCCTCATTGTATGGTTGTTGTGATGGACTTGGATTACCTTCGAGAGATGCCGTAGAGTGTTAGAGGTTAGTCTATCCCAATGGGGGGTGAGATGGTTGCCTAATGCTCGTAGTGGATCGTTGTTGTGCTCGCGATCACTATTGTTCACATATACACCGAGGAAAAGGGTTAGTATACTAGACACCTTGGGAGGATTTCGTCAATGCCGTAGGAGACGGTACACGCCCTTCCTAAAGAGATTTGTGATTGTTGGTTGGAATTGGTGGACTAGGCATGATCGTTAGGTAGATTCACGAGAAGCAATCAACATACATGGTACGGGGATGAACCAAAAATACATGGAATCGGGAGTTGGGTCGTTCTTGCCGATGCATTGGTATGGGACAATGCTTAGGGAGAAGCCCTTCTTAAATAGCTTAAATTAGAATTTTGTTTATCGATGCTAAACTCACTTTATTCTTTTAACTGATTATTGCTATTGTTTAAACTTGAGATCTCTTTTAAAATGTCACTGTTTTCATTCCAAACCTATATATATGTTAGTTGTGAAATGAGACCGACCGTTTGCTATGTTTTTCAAACCTTGTTTGAGTTGAGAGGATTTTGCTACAGAGCTTCGTGCTCACCCCCTACAAATAAAATTTTTTCAGATTTCACACTTGAGGAGGAGTTAGGAGCCGAGGAGCCCACCCATTGGAAGACTCCGCTTGACGGGGATGTGGATCCCGAGGTGGACGCTTAGAGCGACACTTTTATTTTGTTCTAGACTAGATTATGCTTAGAATATCCTTTTGAACTCTAGTTCATTTCTGTTATTTCCGTTGCGTTATATTATTACATTTTGGAGGTGTAAAGGCCAAGATTAGACCTATTAATTTGGGATGATAGTGTGGATATGACATATGATGAATGCAAGTTTATTTTATGATGGAAAAATGGACCTGGTGTGGTCAATAGTTATGCATATGTGGACCCGGTGTGGTCAATTGTAATATAATTGTACAGGTTGTGTTTTGGGTAGAGCTCCCCGTACAAAAGAGACTCTGCCCAAATTTTGTTAAAATATGAATGGTTGATGAATGAAACTTTCGTCTTGATAAATTTTACTTAATGCTCTCATACGGTAAATGGTTTTTAGAATGTAATGTCACCCACGGGGGTTTTTGGGGCGTTACAAAACCTCTAGAGGTTACTTAAGCCTCCTTGGCCCACATTTGCACTAGCCTATGCAATGGTAGCAGCCGCAACACCAATAGCCTCCATGAAGGCTTGTTAGTCAAAGGCCGATGGTAGTTAGTTGCTGTTCCATCCACTGCCTCGATGTCCTCTTCCTTGATTTGCCATCTACACACATGTAAGATAGCAATAGAGCCTCACACAGTATCCCAAGATAGGAATTAAGTATAAACTTTGAGATTTCGCTCCTTATCTCATTAGTAGAGTGTATGCCACCACTAGAAGACATTTACACCTTGAACTATCCCATTCATCCCTTTTAACAAACCCCAAGGTTATGTTTTCTAACCCTAGTGTTTCTCCTTTCCATATACATTTCACCAAGCATATAATCCATATAACACATAGCACATAACATGTAGCAATTTAAGCACATAACATGAAATGCACAATGGATGCAAAGGTCTAGACCCATGTCCATCAAGCCCTAGGTAAATCATAAACCATGGCTCTGATACCAAGCTGTGACGCCCCAAAAATCGGGGTTCCTTCGTCAACCTGTTGATCACCCATCAACTTGCAAAATATCCATGGATACCATCTAACTTGATATCACACCGTTACACCCCTTTCACTAGGACTCATAATTTAAAAAAAAAATTGGATTGAGTCATCTTTGTACGGGGAGCACTACCCAAAACACAACCTATACACCATACAATTACATGACCCATCTGAGGTTCAATATACAATATTGACCACACCGAGTCCATTTATGAGTAAACATTGACCACACCGAGTCCATTTATCCATACTCTTATAATAACACGCAAGGTTACATTAAAAATAGTCCATATCAGTTCAATTACAATTCTTTTACATACATTACACACCTAAAAACTAATTTATCAAATGTTTTACAAAAGCATAGTTTTTCACAATAATTTTATAAAATGTGATTTAAAAGTCACAAGTCGGCCTTTCGTCGTCTCTAGGGCCCCGAATAAGCACCGTCCAACGGCGTGTATCCCACACTAGAAATGTTTTCCCGTATAGGGTGAGCTACGCTCAATAGAGTATCTCCTATAGAAGCTTCTCCCCAACCTAGATGCATATCAAATGTGCACATGCAACAATCAACAACTATTATCCATTCCAAACAAGAACATATAATTCAAGATTCGAATTCTACAATGTCATGTCATGATATAAGATGTTACTCACTCATGCACTTTAACCAAAGTCCTCACCGACTCCCACAACACAATGCAATGCACGTGTGTAATAAATCAGTCATTGAAGAAAATCCATCCAATGATCGTTTGAAATAAAAGTCATGTGTTTATAAACCAAATCATTGTTGGATGGTATCCATTGAATGGGTATTTTATAGAAAAAAATCATGTGTCTTTATTAGGTATCGGATTTTGGAATCACACCGCTGGCTCCATACGCCATTACACTTTTCTGGAATTGCATCACAAGTGTATGAACCAAGTAGCCGGGTCTTGCACCCGAGGGAGGATCTATCCCTTCTTCCTATACCCAACACAAGTTTTTCATGCAACCATGTGACTCAAAGGGGATCTTCAATCCAACCTTCCCGAGACCACTTATCAACCACCAAGGGTGGTGTTTGATCAACTATGCACACACACACCCACATTCATGTCCAAAACCCATGAATATGATGCCAATATCATGCCCAATATGCAACAAATGCCAAATGAGCAAGTTCCACCATTTTATTGCCAATTATATCAAAAGCATATAAATTCCACAATTCATCATAATGCTAACATATCATAGAGCATATACTAACATCATTACCAACAAAAAATCTCAAGCATGTTGACACATAATGTATGTTAATAACACACTTCATTCACAAAGGCACAACGTGAACACATAGCATGCCCACAAAATTTCAAATTCCAGGAAATTAAACAAGTAACTTCCACATAGCAAAATCAAGCTAGAAATTGGTCTAAGCCATTTCTATACCCATTTTCTCATTTCCATAACTATAGGCAAGTGATAGATAGCCCCATGCACCCATTCCATACGGACATTCTAGGTCAGAAATAAACCAAAGTAGGAGGGAACCCTACCTCTTCAAGCCTAAAATGAAGGGTAGAACCTTCAAAAACACCAACCACAACTCTAAACTCTTGATTTCCCAAAATATCTTCTTTGGATCTTTGGTGAAATTATTTGTTTTTGGTATGGTTGTGTACCCTTCATCGAGGAGATTGACTTTGATTCTTGGCTCAAGTTGATACAGGCGATGGAGCTCCATAGATCGTAGCGAGAAGCTTTAAAATCTCACTTTTTTTCTCTCCTTTCCCTCTATCCTTCCTCACACATTTACGCACTGGAATCAGTAGAGTATTCTTCCAAAAAAATTAGAATTTTGTTGATGTTTATAATCCTTAATGCTTGGTGCAGGTCGCGCCACACGCCACTTTTTAGGTCCGTTTTCGCCCCAAAATAATTAAATTTTGTACCTGTTTAAGTTTAAAATATTTTATATGAAATTTATTTATATTATTTTTGGGTCACCCGAGACCCGACTATCTCGTAAAATGTGAAAAATCTTACTATCTTAGAATCTGACAAAATTTGCCTGGATAACTAAATTTTGTGAGACGAATCCAATGATGATGTCCGTTTCATCATCTAAGTTCTAGAGAAATAGGAGTTTTCAACCCCCACTGTAGTGGCAAATTATCGTTTTTGCCCTTTTAAAAAAAAGTTTAAATTTACCCGAATTTTACAAGAATAGTCGGACATGCATATTATTATTTTTTGCATGAGTACTTGATGAGCACGTAATATTGCATATTTAACGGCCTCATTACAATTATTTTGACTCAACTTTGCATTTAATTACTTAGAGCTGGTCGAATTTGTGAATAATGTGAATATTTTGATGTTAAATAAATGATTGTATTCGGAACCCTACAACTAAGTGTGGATGAGTGTTTAAGAGATGGACACATTACATGAGGATTTGAAGGCTTAAAAGTGAAAGAAATCAAGGAGGTATCGGTACTTGTTATCATAGGTAGCACTACCTAAGTCTACTGGCACCATTTGGTTCAGTACCTTGGTATTCCCCATTTTTGACCATGCTCCACTTCGATTCTAAGAAAGTGAAAAACGTAAAAGTTGGAGATCTAGAATTGCAGCTCAATCAGATGGTGGGATCAAAGTTATGATAAATTTATGAAAACTAGAAATGAGCTACCGATACCGGTAGTTCCTGGTAGAAATCCCTATTGGAAATGAGCTACCGGTAGGAGCCTTACGAGCTACTGGTAGAAGATGCCCAGAACATGCAGATCCTTCTACAAATGACTCCACCAACTACGAGGGCCCACCTTTTGTCACCTAATCCATGTTCTGACATTTCTAACACTCTATGATGATCTCCTAACCCCCAAATTTAGATTTTAAGCATGAGGAAATGGGTGGCCAATGTAGAGAGAGAGAGTGGTTGGAAAAGCATGGGAGGACCACTCTTTGATTGATTTTGGAACCTTTTGCTGAAAATTTCTCTCCAATCACTCCAAGTTAGCCACTCATGCTAAGGGAGAGGGAGATGGATGAGGACGACAAAAATAGGGGATTTCCTACAAACATTTTTCAAACAATCAAAGTTTTAGAGAAAGAAGGTCCAAGGTAGAAAATGAAGTTCTAGAGAGAGAAATCTAGGTTTTACATTTTCCTTCACCATTTTTATTGTAGTAAGCTTCATTTTACTTGCAATCTTTCCCTCTTATTCTTTAATCTCTTTGAATCAAGTTGTAATTAAGTTTAGTTAAATTTTCTTGTGTGTCATTTCTACATTTGGGTTTTGTTCCCTTCAAGCTTTACATTTTGGAAATGAATGTTTTTTCTCTTGTAGTTTAAACTTCTTCTTACACTAATACAACTTTACGCTTGATTTCACTACCATATTTTTCTACTTCATGTTTGTTCTTGCTTTTACCATGCATAGCTAAACTTCTAGTTGGCTAATCCAAGAGGGATTTCGTCTTTGGTATGTGAAATCGACTTTCTTCCATTTTTTCTCATAATTTTTCATCCAATCTCACACCATCAAATAATTTTTTCCACTATCCAACAAATGATGACTCAGCCGAACAAGAATTGGAAAATACTCTTTACGAGTTTATGCAATACCAAATGGAAGTCAATGCCCAAGTAGCCCAACAGCCAATTGAAATTACGGATAATTTTATTGCATTGACAAATGTCATAATTACTATGTGTGAAGAACAACATCGTTAGCAAAGTCAATGTATTGAGGATGAACATTTTTATGAAATGCAAATTGATGTTGAATCTCCCACCACCCTTGATTCTGAAAAAATTAATAAAGTTATTATCTCACACGAGGCTAATAAGCCCAAGGTAATTTGTCATCAAAGAGGGGTGTTGATGTTCACAATTTTCAACTTAGGGCTGGCATTGAAATGGAGTGAAGTGCATAAATTGATAAACAAAAATTATAAAATCCATTGTTGGAATTGCATAAACTTGTGTATCCTTGGATTGTTTTCCATTGTATTCCCTAATCTCGACACATCACCCTCAAATGTGTATATAGCTTATGTGTGAAAGGGAGTGTCACTCTTCCTCAGAATGATGTGAGAAATGGGGCAACAAAATAGTGGTGGAATGAATGAAATGTGTGTGTGTATGCGTGTGCAAAAAAGTGCTCCCCAAGCATAAGGAGTCTTTTGAGTGTCATGTTTTACTTGGAAAAATATTCCAAGGTCCTCTCCTCAGGGAAGGAGGTGAATCGTGTTGAAGGTGATTTTGGTAAAAAGCAAAGTGTAAAATCTTTTGTTGTTGAAATTTGGTTTGTGATTGCATCTTAATGGTGTTTGAAATGGTGCTAATCCGAAGGATTCACTCCAATGTGAATGCCAAGTCAACTCAAAATCTTCCTCCAATAGAGCATAGATGTTCGACTGATTCGTGGGAAGCGAGGGACGAGATGGAAGTGAGGATCCAAACATAACCCATGACAAGTCTACGGGATATCAAAGACTTACAATCCCATCCACACTTAACCCAATCAAACCGAACCATCATACTCTAAGAGGAGGAAAGAAAATAAGTTGAAATGGCATACCCAAGAGGTGGTCTCCCTTGGATTGGCCAACTTAGATACTCATACTTAAAGTAAATACAAAAAATGTAATGAGAAGACATTGTAAAGAAATTAAGATTTGAACTAAATTGATGCAAGAAATCTTAAACCATGAAGAAAAATATTCAATACCCATTTTAAAACTTGAAATGAAGAAAAATTAAGACAACAATGGTAGAAACTAAGATACTCAACTAAACTTGTAAAGCACTTGAAATAAATGACATTAAAAGTAAATAATGAAGCTTACAAGAGTCTTACAGTAAACTACAAGTAAAGAGATGGAAGAAAATGCAAAAACATAAATTTCTCTATCTCACTATTCATCATCTTCCTCCTTGCTGGTCTAAGCTTAGCTAGCCATCCCTCAAAATCTTATGGAATGCTGAATATATGGTGAAGGAGCTCTGCATTTTCGGCCATAGGGGTCCTCTAGCATGTGTGTGCAGACCTCCCATCAATGGGAGGTGAGTTAATGGCTTTGGATAGGCTAGGACAAGCCTAGCCTACACCCACCATGGCTACCTCCCATCCTCATTAATGGCATTGCATCCAAAGTCTTCAACTAAGGTGTAGGAGACATGTAAATGTGTAAGGGATGTCAGGGGACAAGTTGGAGAATCAATAGTGGGACCCCTAAGCAAGTGGAGCATGAGTTGCAGGCATTCTGGGCAAAACCCACCGGTAGATTTTTAGTGTTATACCGGTAGGTTTTCACTACTGGAGTAAAAACTATCAGTAGGTTTCCTACTCCGGACCAGTTTTTGTAAAATTATCATAACTTTTGATCCAACCATCCAATTGAGCTGCAATTTTGATACAATGCAGAGGACATTAAGATCTACAGTTTTCATGCTTTTCACTTTTTCAGACTCAAAGTGGATCATGGTCAACAAGGAGGAAAAATAAGGTACTGCTACCAAATGGTGCGGGTGCTGGTGCCTATGTTACCAAGCACCAATACCTCCTTGATTTCTTTCACTTTTAAGCCTTCAAATGCTCATGTAATGTGTTCATGTCTTCATCACTCATCCACACATAGTTGCAAGGTTCCAAAATACATGATTTACGCTATAATTGCCTAAAACATCAAAATTTTAACATTATTTATAAATTTGGCTAACGTTATGTACTTAAATGCAAAGTTGAGTTAAAATGCATGTAATGAGGCCGTTAAATATGCAATATTTTGCGCTCAACAGTGTACACCTCTATTTTGTTGAGAATTTTGAATCATTATCTTTTGTATTGTTGGATAGATTTTGTTAGAGAAAACATTTATACACCAAAAAAATATTGAAATCAAAACAATCAATGGGCGCAAGCTCATATCCAAACTGAAGTCGGATTGACATGAGGCATTTTTGGTTTGTTTTAATTTACATAGTAGTTAGATTTCTTTTATTGATATATTTTTATTTTTCATGATGTTATAGTGTAGATTTTAGCATGAAATTGTTTACCTCTTCCTAATTTGGACTCAAGCATCATCATAGCAAATCTTATTTAGTGTATGTTCGAGTCTAAGTTGGAGGGTCTAAACAAGCTTTGTTGTGTTTTATTTTCCCTTTAATGTTTATATCAAAAAAAAAAGAGAGAGAAAAAAGAGGGGTGTATTATTTCTCATGTTACTTTCATTTTTCTCATTGCATGATTCCATGTGCATTGAGGACAATGCAGGGTTCAAGTTGGACACGTTCCACCACTTTTTGTATAGAATAGTTGAAATGTGAAAATTTTGAAAATAATTGTTTTTTGAAATTTTTTTGTGGACAATAACTAATATTGAACTATATTCTCTTGTTCTAATTGTCATGGGATTTGTGATTGTTTGATCTTCATTTTGAACTTCAAACACATGAGTACACCATAGAAGTGTATCCTATGCTTGAGTATCACATATGTGTTTTCATTCGAACTCAACCATATTGCACCTTGAATGTGTAACTTCGACAATGATGGCTCAAGGGGAGTTCATTGAAAAAAGTCCAGAGGAGGAATTTGAATTTTTTTATACCATATCTTAGAGTTCCCAAATATGGGACTTAGCCTCTCCTACCAATTTCAAAGCCAAACCATCCACTTCCCAAGGGGAAAAATATGTTGTAAAAGAAGACGATGACCTTAGAGCAAAAATGACTACCTTATCTCGAAAGCTTGAAGCTCTAGAGATGAAGAAGGTAAATCAGGATGTTATTGGGCATCTCACAAAACAAGTGTGTGGGATTTATGCTCTGATAGGACACCCTACTGGGGAATGCACTACCATCCTTGCATTTATAGAAGTTTTGTTAGAACAGACCAATGCAATTTTCAATTTTAGCAAGCCCTATTCCAACCCTTATTCTGAAACTTACAATTCAGGATGGCAGAATCACTCGAATTTCAGTTCGAAGAACACACAATAACCTCCCATAAATCCACAACAAGGTTCATAACAACCACCTCAAGGGCCTCCTACATAGAAAACATACCAACCACCACATAACAGAAGTCTTGAGGACACATGAAATTAGTTCATGCAAAGCCAAATGAACTACAACAATCATTCTACTCAAGCTTTCATTGAATTCAATACTTAGACCACTCAATCGCTCAAGGATGTCAAAAGTCATATCTTGAAGTTGACATAGTCAATGACCGCACATGAGAAGGGCAAGTTTACTGCCCAGCCTAAACAACTACAAGGTTAATATCAGGAGGGTAACCCTTTATACCATGGAATCTCAACAAGAAAAAGTTCAAGTCATCACTACTCTAAACAATGGTAAAGTCATTGACAAAACCATCATACCATCACCACTCAATGAGACCACACATGTGTTGTAACCTGCACAAGTCCCTCCAGATGATACTAAATCTGGAGAGGATAAGGAGTCATGACCACTATGTCCTATTCTTGCTCCTTTTCCTTAAAGATTCAAGAAAACACAAAATTTGAACAACCATGCAAAAACTTATGAGCTTTTTAAGCAAGCAAAAATCAATATACCACTTTTTGGTTGCCATCAAGCAAGTTTCCCCTTATGCTAAGTTTCTAAAATATTTGTGCATAATTAAAAGAAGTCAAAATGTTCAAAAAAGGGTCTTCTTAACTGAACAAGACAATGTCATACTCCAACACAAAACCCCTCCAAAATACAAGAATCCAGGGGTGTCTCATAGTGTCATGTATTATCAGGAATTTCATGATAGAACAAGCATTGCTTGATCTTGTAGCTAGAGTCAACTTACTCTCATTCTCGGTCTACCAATAACTAGGTTTGGGTGAACTCAAACGCACATGTATCACACTGTAGTTGGCAAATAGGTCTATCAAAGTTCCAAGGGGTAATGTTGTAGATGTCCTTGTTCAAGTGGACAATTTTTTTTTCTTGTCGATTTCATTGTCTTGGATACTCAGCAAGCAATACATTCAGGAAATCAAAGTCTCGTCATTATTGGTCAACCTTTTCTAGCAACTTCAAAGGCATTAATCAATTGCAAGAATGGGGTCATGAAATTGAATTTCGGGAACATGAATCTTGAGCTTAACATTTTCTACATTACTAAGCACCTAGGTGAGGAAAAAGATGTGAGGGAAGTGAATTTCATTCAGTCTTTGGCACATGAACATTTGAACAAAGCATTTTATGAAAACTCCCCGGAATCTTGGTTACTGGAAACTGTCACATCAGAGTTAGAAGGTGATTGTTAGAGTCTAGTCAAGGAACTAAACAGTAGTAAAAAATGATTGCAAATGTGCATAGACTACCGGAAGCTCATTTTGGTGACTAGGAAGGACCATTTTCCTCTTCCCTTTCTCTATCAAGTCTTAGAAAGGATTGTAGGTCATGCATTTTGTTGTTTCCTAGGTGGGTATGATAGGTACAATCAAGTCAAGATAGCACTTGATGACCAAGAGAAAACAACATTTACATGCCCATTCGATACTTTTGAATTTAAAAGGATGTCATTTGGACTTTGTAACGATCCTGCAACATTTCAAAGATGCGTGCTAGGTTTGTTTAGTGACATGGTTGAAAGATTTTTGGAAGTATTAATGGATGATTTTTCTGTGTATGGAGATTCATTTGAACTATGTTTAACTAACGTGTAAAAAGTTTTGATAAGATGTAAGGAGACCAATCTGGTGCTTAATTGGAAGAAATGTCATTTCAAGGTAACATAAGGCATTGTTTTCGATCACATTGTTTCATTAGAATGCATAAAAGTTAACAGAGTAAAAAAAGATCTGATAAGCAATTTGTCTACTCCTAAAACTGCTAAAGATGTCTGATCATTTCTAAGGCATGCAGGGTTCTACATGATATTCATTAAATATTTCAGTACCATATCAAAACCCATGTGTCATCTCCTAAGTTAGAATGGATCTTTCATATGAAATGAGGCATGCCAACAACCTTTTGATAGACTCAAGGGTATGTTAATCTCCATTCCAATAATACAATCTCCTGACTGGACACTGCCTTTTAAATTGATGTAAAATGAAAGTGATTATGTTGTGGGAGCAGTGTTGGGTCAAATAAAGGGAAAAAAATCCTTATGTGATCTATTATACAAGCAAGACTTTGAATGATACTTAAATCCTTATGTCAAAAATTTAGTGGCAGATCATCTATCAAGGCAGACATATGAATTCCATGAGGACAAGTTACCAATCAATAAAAATTTTCCAGATAAGGAATTGTCCACAATTTTGGAGTTACAATGTTATGCTGATATTTCTAACTTCCTAGCCACTGGTACGTTCCCCCCTTCCTTTACCATGATGAATAAAAAACAAATTTTAAGAGAAGTGCGTAATTTCTTTCGGGAGGATCCATGTGTGTTTAAATACTATAACGATCAAATCATAAGATGTTGTGTACTGAATCAAGAGATCAGACAGATAATTTCTTTTTGTCATTTTGAAGCATGTGGTAGCCATTTTTCATCAAAGAAAACTGCTGCAAAAATTGTGCGGTGTGGATTTTATTGGCCCACAATTTTTAAGGATGCTCATGCCCTTTGTCGAACATGTGATAGATGTCAAAGACTGGGGAGTATTTCTAAAAGAAACAAGATGCCCTTGAACCCTATTTTGGTAATCAAAATTTTTTATTATTGGGGCATCGATTTCATGGGACCATTTCCCTCTCCTTTGGCTATCTATATATATTGGTGGCTCTCGATTATGTGTGCAAATAGGTTGAAGCAATTTCATACCAAAATAATGATCACCGCACAGTGATTACATTTTTAAAAGAAAATATCTTGTCTCAGTTTCAAATTCCTAGATCCATCATAAGTGGTGGGGGTGCTCATTTTTGCAATCATCTTTTAAAAACTTGATGAAAAAATATTTGATTTCTCATAAGGTTGCAACCCCTTATTATCCACAGACCAGTAGACAGACTGAATTGGCTAATCGAGAGATTAAAATGATTTTAGAAAAAATGGTAAACTTGGACCGCAAATATTGGTCATTACGACTAACTAATGTGCTTTGGGCATATCGCATTGCCTTTAAAACAATTTTGGATAAGTCTCCTTATCGACTAATTTTTTAAAAGCCTTACTACCTACCTATTGAATTGGAACAAAGAGCATACTAGGCTATTAAAACCATGAACTTAGAGTTGGATAAGGCAAGAATATCAAGGAAACTTCAGATTAACGAGTTGGAAGAGTTGATAATGAGGCATATAACAATGCTGAAATTGCAAAAGAATTTATGAAAATTTTTCATGACAAAAACATAGCGAGAAAATATTTTGCTTCCCAAAAAGTTCTCCTATTTAATTCAAGGCTCCACTTGTTTCCTGGTAACTTGAGGTTAATGAGTATTGGGCCTTACATTGTAAGGCTATTGATTGGACATGGAGTAGTGAAGGTAGAGAATCCTTCAAATGGTAATGTTTTTATTTTAAATGGTCAATGTCTAAAACCATTTCATGGAGGGTTTGTTAAGGAAGTGGAATCCATTGTTCTAATGGATCCATATTATCTTGAATATTTTATTTTTTGGGGTTCAGACACGGAGTCGGGGTCCCGGCCCCACCCGAACAATGTCTCTATAAAAGCATCACAACCCTAAATGCACATCACTTTTCACACTTCACACTCTTACGAAAAAAGCTCCCCCGGTCCTCTTCATTCTCTCTACCTTTGAATTTCATCCGCTGCAAATTCCATGACTTCACACTCAGCAGATACCATCCTTTGTTTTATATTTTGTATTTTAATTCTTTATTTACTCATAAGTTTTGTTCTTATTTATGCGTTTACGCATCAAAGTACCAATGTTGATCAAAACCTTAGTTTTCGTAAAGCTTATTAATGTAATAAAATTGTGTATTTTGTTTGTAGGACTCCAATAGATATACAGATCTCTCTCTTTCAACTCTAAATGCACTTTACATGTGATGCTCCTAAAACATATGGTCATTTTTCAACTTGTTAATCACCCATCAACCCGCGAAAGTACCCGTGAATGCCGCATAACCCGACACCACGACACAACATCCCCTTTACCGGGATCAGAACAACACAAAGTTTAGACATATTCTCCCTTGTATCGAGCACTCCCAAAAGCATAACCTGTATACCATTCAATCACATGATCCATCCAAGGTCTAATCTACATCAATTTACTCTCATTTATTGTCCATTTATATCATTTGAACAAAAACACCTAAGACACAAAGGCCTAGTGATGAGCACATAATATTGCATATTTAACAGCCTCATTACATGTATTTTAACTCAAATTTTTCATTTAAGTACTTAAAGTTAGCCGAAATTATGAATAATGTTGAATTTTTTATGTTGCATGAAATTATAGTGTAAATCATGTATTTTAGGACCTTGCAACTAAGTGTGGATGTGTGGTGAAGGCATGGACACATTACATAAGGATTTGGAGGCTTAAAAGTAAAAGAAATCAAGGAGGTATCGGTGTTTGGTAACAAAGGCACTAGCACTCACACCATTTGGTTGAAGTACCTCGGTTTTCCTCCATGTTTACCGTGATCTACTTAAATCCGAAAATGTGCAAAACATGAAAGTTGTAGATATGGATGTCTTCTATATGGTGTCAAACTTTTAGCTCAATCGGACAGTTGGATCAAAAGTTATGATGATTATAAGAAACCTGGTCCAGAGCATAAGCGTACCGGTACGGTTCATCCACTGGAGTTCGGGGTACCGGTACGTAGTACTGATACGCTCTGCTGAAGCTGCCCAAAAGTGCCCAGACGCCTACAAATCAAGCTCCACTTGCTTGGTGGTCCCATCATTGGTTCTCCAATTTGTCCCTTGACATTCCTTACACATCTACATGCCTCCCATCACCCACGCTTGGACTTTGGAGACATTGGCATTAATGGGGATGGGAGAGAAGGGGCTACCATGGTGGGTTGCAGGCTAGCTTGTCCAAGGCCATCAACTCACCTCCCATTGATGGGAGGCCTGCACACACCTAGGTGGACCCTCCGTGGATGAAAATGCAAGACTCTACACTCCATATATTTAGCATTCACAAGCTTTGAAGTGGTGGCTACCTAAGCTTAGATAGTTGCTAGGAAGATGATGAATAGTAGTTATGTTTTTGCATTTTCCTTTCCATTTCAGTTGTAGTTTATTGTAAGGATCTTGTAATCTTCATTTAATGTCATTTATTTCAAGTGCATTTCAAGTTTAATTCTACATTTTACATTTCACCATTGTTGTTTAAGTTTTCTTCATTTCAAGCTTTTAAATTGGATATTAAATATTTTTCTTCATAGTTTAAGATTTCTTGCTTTAAGTTAAGTTTCATGTTTCCTTTCTTCATTATGTCTCTTTACATTATGCATTTCTTTCTTGCTTTCATGAGTAGCTAAATTGCTAGTTGGCTAATTCAAGGGAGACCTCCTCTTAGATTTTCCATTTCCACTCATTTTCTTTCCTCCTCTTGATGTACGATGGTCCGGTTTGACTGGGGTGAGAGTGGATGTGGTTGTGAGTCTTTGATATCCTATTGGCCTAGTCATGGGTTAAGCTTGGATCCTCACCTCCGTCTCGTCCCTAGCTTCCCATGAATCAATCGTTCATCTAAGCACAATAGGAGGAAGATTTCAAGTTGAGTTGGTATTCCCTTTGGAATGACCTCTTTGGATTAGCCAACACTTGTTTTATTTCATTTCCATCAAAAACACAAATCACCAAACTCAAAACTCAAATGATTTTACACTTCTCTTCCATTTTGACAAAATCACCTTCACACACTTGAACTTCCTTCCCTGAGGAGACGACCTTGGAATACTTTTCCAAGTAAAATACGACATTCAAAAGACTTCTTGCGCTTGGGGAGTACTTTTGTTCACAACATTACACACATTTTGTACATTTCATATTACACCATTTCGTTGCCCCATCTCTTGCATCATTCCGAGGGAGAGTGGCACTCCCTTATACACATAAGTCATAGACACTTTGAGGGATGATGTTTAGAGGTTAGTGAATACAACAGAAAACATCAAGCACCTAGCAAAAATATTTCAAAATTTAAGATTTGAACATGACCTACCCGTAGAAGATTTACAAGTTCTATCAGTAGAAAAAGGCTATTGAAAATGTACTACCGCAGAAACGTGGCGTTCTACTGGTAGGAAAAACCTGCTGAAAAGGTTCTACCAGTAGAAAAGCTCATCGTTCTACCAGTAGGTCTTACCAGTTTTCTCCCATTTCCATCCTTTTTTAATTCCAATCCATTTCAACCCTATACAACACCAACCCAAACTCATATAACATCAATTTTAAGAAAAATACAATTCATATGAGTTCACTTTACAATCCTTTACAATATTACATGTCCAAAACTAAATAACATAATAGTTTTTACAAAATATGATTCAAAAGCCACATCTCGACTTTTTTTCCACAATGAGGGCCCGATTGAGAGTCGTTCACTGGCGTATGTCCCGCACCTAAAATGTTGTCTCCATAAAGACAATAAATGTTTTACTGTAAAAATGTGACGTTCTACCTGTAGGAAAAGTCTGCTAGAAAAGTTCTACTGGTAGAAGAGCTCATCATTCTACTGGTAGGTCTTACCAATTTTCTCCCGTTTCCATCCTTTCTCAATTCCAAACCATTCCAATGCTATACAACACCAACCCAAACTCATAAAACATAAATACAATTCATATGAGTTCACTTTACAATCCTTTACAATATTACATGTCCAAAACTAAATAGCATAATAGTTTTTACAAAACATGATTCAAAAGCCACATCTCGACTTTTCTTCAACAGTGAGGGCCCGATTCAAAGATGTCCACCGGCGCATGTCCCGCACCTGAAATGTTGTCCCCATAAAGGGTGAGCCACGCTCAATAGGGTGTCTCCTAAAGAGGATACTTCCCAACCTAGATGCATATGAAATGTTTATATGCAATTCACAAACAACAATCACTCCATTCAAGAATATTCAATTCAAAAATGGAATCCTCTATGCCATGCCATGATATGAGATGATGCTTACACATGCAACTCAGCCCGAGCCTTTACCATGCAGCGCCATGCGTATGAATCCGGACATTCCAAGCCTCCACCATTGATGTTGCACATCCAATGGCCATTATAAATCCCGGGTCTTTCTTGGGGTGGGTATTTATGGATTCACACTAATGGGCACCCAACTGACACGACATTAATGGACTTCCACCAATGGCTCTGCGTACGCCAACACACTTTATGGACTCTACACCAACGGAGTGCGTATCCAATCTCTGGGTCTTGCACTCGAGGGATAATCTAGCCCTTTTTGCTAACTCTGACCTTATTTTCAATGCAAACCATGCGACTCAGTCAAACAATCGACCCAACTATCCCGAGCCTACGCATCATCCACCAAGAATGGTGTTTGATCAAACCATGCACACACACCCACACCCATACTCATAAATGCCCACAAATGCGATGTTTCACGTGCATATACAATGTAAATGTACAATTTCATTTCAAATCCTTATGCAGCTAAGATCTTAATTGAAATTTCACATCATGTTCCATATGTCATGTGCATATAATGAATAAAATTATATCTCATTCAACATTCCCAATTGTCAATTATATCATAAGCATATAATTACAATTTACAATATCATCCAAGCATGTTATTTCAATTTCATAAAAACAACATACTTCAATCATTCAAGGCATTTTATCAAACACTCACATACACCATTCAAGACATTTTATCTACACCCACATATATCATTCAAGGCATTTTATCAAACACCCACATACATCACATTTCTCAAGAAATCACATCAAGTAATTTCTACATACCCAATTACAACTAAAATTGATTTTTCCCATTTCTATACCCACTTTCCACATTTACACTGTCATAGGTAAGTGTCACACAAGAGATTATACATCTAACACCCTACCCATTCCATTTAACAACCCTAGGTTGGAAATTAAACCTAGTTAGAAAAGAACCCTACCTCTTGAAGAGTCAAAATAAGTTGTAGAAACCATCAAGAACACAAATCAAACTCAAACCTTGATTTCCCCAAAAATCCCATTTTTGAATATTTGGTGAAATCTTTAATTTTTGGTACGTAGTTGTAGCCCTCGTCGAGTAGAGGAACTTTAATTCTTGGACCTATTTTGAATAGTTCAAAATATTTTTATTTAAACTAACTTTAAATTATTTTTTAATTTTCAAAATTTAATTACATGTCTCATTTTTAGGTCACACAACACGCGATTACCCTGTAAAACGTGAAAAATCTTACTATCTCAAAAATTGACGAAAATTGACTGAATAACTAGATTTCACGAGATGAATCCAACGGTGGGGTCCATTTCGTCATTCAAATTCTCAAAAAATTCTAGTTTTTAACCCCTACCATAGTGGCAAATTACCGTTTTATCATTTTTCATAAAAATTTAAATTTACCCTGGTTTTACATTATTCCCCCCTTGAGAAGAATTTCGTCCCCAAAATTCACACACTAATACTCACTTAACTACATGCCTATGCAACAAGTAATGCAACACTTATGAATACAAGAATGTACCTCTGTCCTCAAACAAGAATGTATAACTTGTACATATGGTTTCCTCACGCTCCTATGTCGCCTCCTGCACACCTCGATGTTGTCATAACACCTTAACCAGCCTCATGGTCTTACCTCACAAAACCTGCTATCGGCTATCCATGATAGGCACTGGGCCCTCCTAGAAGGTCCCATCCGTATCAACAATCAGCTCACCCCAATCAACCACTTGTGTCGAATCAAGAGTGTACTTTTAAAGCATGGAGACATGGAATAACTGATTAACCCTAATTAAGGCATAATTTAATAGGTAAATTGTGTTAGTTGAATAAAGTAAACTAGTCAAAATAAATCAAATTAGAGTTAGTGTGTGAATAAAAGATAGTGCATTAATTGTTGTTCTTTTCAGGGTTTTGTACGTCAAAGCTACAAACTACTGGGGTGCCAATTACCAAAGCTCAAAACAAAGGGGGATTAAAGAATTCAAGGCCACCTAACAAGACTTTCATGCCACAAAACAAGACTTTCATGCCACAAAACAAGACTTTTCAAGGCCACCTAACAAGATTCAAAGCCACCTAACAAGATTCAAAGCCACCTAACAAGACTTTCACCCTCCCTTGTTGCCTATAAATACCACCCCTTAGGACTTGTAAAGCATTCATCTTTTGGTAGTGAAAAACCCTCCAAAAGTATTGTTGCTTATTACTTTCTTTAAGTATTGTTTTCTTTTATTGTATTATTATTTTCTTTTATTGTNCAAAGCCACCTAACAAGATTCAAACCACCTAACAAGACTGTTCAAGTCCACCTAACAAGATTCAAGGCCACCTAACAAGACTTTCACCCTCCCTTGTTGCCTATAAATACTATCCCTTAGGACTTGTAAAGCATTCATCTTTTGGTAGTGGAAAACCCTCCAAAAGTATTATTGCTTTCCTTATCGCTTATAGCTTTCTTTAAGTATTGCTTTTTTTTATTATATTCTTGCTTCCTTTTAATTTATTGCTTTCTTTTACTTTAAGTATTGCTTTCTTTTATTGTGTTATTGCTCTTTTACTTCCATTGCTTGAGCTTCCTTCTTCCCTTAGAGGAGTGAAACTCTTCCACTTNTTTTATTGTATTATTTTTTTCTTTTAATTTATTGCTTTCTTTTATTATGTTATTGCTTTCTTTTATCTCCATTACTTGAGCTTCCTTCTTTCCTTAGAGGAGTGAAACTCTTCTACTTTTCTAGAGCTTTACCAAAGCCGTGAAGGGTGGAACGTGATTCACTCATTCTTTGTCGAAGATCGGCTCCTTGTGTAAAATGTTTTACCTTGTAACTCCTCTACTTGGAGGGATGAGCATCACTCACTTTTCTAGCTTTAACAAAGCCATGAAGAGTGAGTAGTTTCTCATCCAATCTTTAGTAAGAGGTGATTATCCGAAAGTTATATTTATGCATTTCGTTTATGCTTAGCTCTAGTCTTTATTTCTTCATAATGTCTTCTCATCATATTGTTGTCTTTATTTTAAGCATGAATAGCTAAATCTCTTAGTTGGCAAAACCAAGAGGAACCTCCACTTGGGTATACCATTTCAACTCATTCTCCTCCCCTCTTTCAGAGTTCAATGGTTCGGTTTGACTGGGTTGAGGGTGGATAACTTGGTGAGTCTTTGATATTCCGTAGGCCTAGTCACGGTTTATGCTTAGATACTCACCAATCTTACCCCTAGCTTCCCACGAATCAATCGTTCATTCATGCTCTATTGGAGGAGGGTTTCGAGTTGAGACGGTATTCCTATTGGAGTGACCTCTTGGATTTGCCAACATTTGTTTCTCATTTTACTAGCATCAAAACAACTTCACCAAACAACTTCCAACAATCAAAGATTTTACACTTTCTTTCTCCCAAAATCACCTTCCCCTCGGTTTACTTCCTTCCCCGTGGAAACGACCTTGGAATACCACCAAGTAAAACACGATCCGCGAAAGTCTCCTTGCGCTTGGGGAGCACTTTTGTTCACACATACTCACATTTGAAATCTCATTCATCCACCATTCCGTTGCCCTTTCTTTTGACATCATCCCTAGGAGAGTGACACTCCTATTCATTCATATACTATACATGCTAAAATGTGATGTTTATAGGTTAGGAAACAACAAGGAAATTTTTCAAGCAATAAAGCATGAACACCAAATAAATTTGGCAATAACTTCAGCCGATAAGCAATTGTACCAACCCTCTTGAGTACCTGGAAGGACCCGATATACCTCGTCGACAGCTTTCCCTGCTTCCCGAACCTGACCACTCCCCTCTTAGGCATCACCTTCAAGAAGATGTAATCTCCAACCTCAAACTCTAAAGGTCATCGCTGCCTGTTGGTGTTGTTCTTCTATCGGCTCTGAGCCGTGAAAAGATGTTTCTGTATCAAGTCCGTCTTCTTTGAGGTGTCTCTAACCAAATTCAGACCCATAAAGGGTCTCTCTCTAACCTTCATCCAACAAATTGGAGAACGATATGACCTCCCATAAAGTCCTCATTGGGTGTTATTTGTGTGCTCGCTTGATAACTATTGTTGTATGTGAACTACACTAAGGGTAAATGTTCTTTCAAACTACTCTTGAGATCTAGGATGCATCCCTGTAGCATGTCCTTTAAAGTCTGGATGGTCCTCTCTGACTGACCATCCGTCTAGGGATAAAAAGTTGTGCTCATCATCAACTATGTCCCCATGGCCCGTTGGAAACTCTCCCAAAAATGGACCGTGAACATAGGATTCTGATCTGACACTATATATACAGGCACCCCATGCAACCAAACTATCTCCCGTATATACAGTCTGTAGAATTCCTCGAGCGTGAAGGTCATTTGTACTGCAAAAAGTGTGCCAACTTCGTAAGTCAGTTCACTATAACCTACACCGCGTCATGCCTTTGCGATGCCTATGGTAAATGGGCCACAAAATCCATCGTGACATACTCCCACTTCCACTCAACCACCTCCAAAGGCTGGAGCAACCCTGCTGGTCTCTAGTGCTCAGCCTTGACCTGCTAACATGTGAGACATCGACTAAAGAAATCTCTGACGTGCCTCTTCATCCCACTCCATTAGTACTGGCGAAAAAGATCTTGGTACATCTTCATGCCACCGGGATGTATAACAAAATGGGAACAATGAAACTCCCTAAGGATCTCATCTCTTAGATATGTAGACTGGGGAACCACAACAATTCCCCTAAATCGAAGACCACCATCCACGTGAATGGCCCATCCCTCGTTACCTGTACTTGACTGTACCCAATCCTAGATGGATAATATCTTCATGTCCTATCCCTAAGACTCAATCACTCTACTCAGTAGGGAAGGCATAGCCACCAAACTCCCCAAAGTACCCTGAGCCTAATCCCTATAGTGCAACCCTAACTGTCCCTGCGAAACCCGAGAAAATTTGAACTTTTTATAAAAAAAAATTAGCAAAATGATAATTGTTCATTATAGTGTGGGTTGAAAACTGGTATTTTTCTAGACCTCGAATGATGAAACAGACCTCACCGTTGAATTTGTCTCGTGAAATCTAGTTATCCAGACAAATTTTGTCGTATTCTAAGATAGTTGGGTTTTTCATATTTTTCGAGGTGACGGGTGTCCGATGACCCCCAAAATAAAATTTTTCTAAAAATTTTGAAATTTAAAAAATATTTTAAATAAATTTTATATAAAATATTTTGAACTTAAACTGGTACAAAATTTAATCATTTCAGAGCGAAAAACGGATCTGAACAAACGAGGACACTTGGCGCGACGAGGGCCAAGTCTTTAAAACTATAAATAGGGGTAAAATATCTGAAATATCAGCTTTTTCCTACCCTATGGCCGCTTGTATCAGAGATTAAGAGAGAAAAGAGAGCAAAGAGGGAAAAATCAAAAATCTTAAGCCTTCTCCTTAGATTTCCCAAAGATCCGTCGATCGGAATCGCTCGAGCCAAGAATTAAAGTTGCTCTACGCAACGAGGGCTACACATGGGTACCAAGAACGAAGATTTTCACTGAAGATCAAACGGCAAGATTTTAGAGGAATCAAAGTCTTGAGCTGTTGAGGGTGTTCTTGGATGTTCTAGTATTCATTTACGCTTCCAGTCCTACTTTGGTTCATTCTAACCTATGGTGTTCATAAGAGAGGAGTTTAAGCATGTGGGGTTGTATAGCCTTTGCATGAGGTTGGTGTTTTAGTGGATATGAGAAATGGGTGGAATATAAATTCTATCTTGAAGTGGTTTTGTTTCTTGAGCTATGTGGTTACTTGGAATGGTTATGTGAATATATGACTTGAGTGTCTTTAAGGTGTTTGATAAAATGCCTTTGTGAAATAAAGTGTGCTAATTGCATGAGATTATGCTATAACATGCTTGGATAATGTGGTAATGTGAAATCATATGCTTATGATATGATTTATGATTGAAATGTACTTGTTGATATATGCATGTTTTGATATATATTGACATTGTGACAAATATGGTATTTATATGCTTAGGATATATTTTACCATGGATGTGTTGGAAATTATTCATATATCATTCGTAGCATATTGAACATTTTGTTGTTGTGCAATGGTGCATCACATTGCATATGCACGGAAACATGACATCACATTCATGGGCATGAGTCATGAGTGTGGGTGTGTGTATGCATGGTTAATCAAACACCATTCTTGGTGATTGATGAGTGGACTTGGGAAAGTTGGGTTGAAAATCCGAATGAGTCACATGGTTGCATGAAAGAAAAACTTGTGTCGGGTATAGCAAGAAGGGGTAGATTCCCCCCTCGGGTGCAAGACCCGGTGACTTGGTTATACACTCCCCTGTGGTGAAATTCCAAAAAAGTGTAGTATGGTGTACGGAATTGGCAAGTATAAAATCCAAAATCCGTTGCCCAACAAGACACAAGATTTTGATTTACAAAATACTCATACAATGAGTAACACCCATCAATGATTTGGTTTTATAATAAAACAACTTTTATTTCAAACGATTATTTGGTGGATTTTTTCGTCAATTGACGGATTCAATATACCTTGGCATTGCATTGTGTCGTGGGAGTCGGTGATGGCTTGGGTTTAAGTGCATGAGTGAGTATCATCTCATTTCATGGCATGACATAATTACATTCCACATTTAATGCATATTCTTGTATGGAATGATTGTTAAATGTCATTTGTTGCTTATACAGAGCACATATGCACCTAAGGTGGAGAGTAGCCTTTGCAGGGATTATTCTATTGAGCGTTGGCTCACCATATACGAGAAAACATTTTAGGTGGGAGAGATACATTGGTGGATGGCTCCACTTTGGACCCTCATGTTTGAAGAAAGCTGAATGTGACTTTATTTTGTGTTAATGGAATCTTTTGCAAATAATTGTAATATAACTTATATAGACTATTATTAAAGTAACCTTGCATGTGTTGATATAAATATGGATAATTGGACCCGATGTGGCCAATGTTTACTTATAAATGGACCCGGTGTGGTCATTGTTGAATATTGGACCTCGGATGGGTCTTGTTATTATATAATGCACAGGTTGTGTTTTGAGTAGAGTTTCCCTTACAAAGGAGACTCTGTCCAAATTTTTAATAAATGATGGACCCCGGTAAATGGGGCATAACGTTGAGATATCGAGTTACTCGGTATCCATGGGCATTCTGCGGGTTGATGGTTAATCAACGGAACCCCGAATTTTGGGGTGTCACAGTCCCACGGTCTCGAGCATTTGCCATTCCCAGGAAACCACACTAGCCAATACTCCCCCTGACTTCTGGCTGAGTGCATCAGCCACTACGTTTGCCTTATCCAAATGGTAGTGTGATTAACCCTAATTAGTATATGAATTAAAATCATTAAATAAGTCAATTTGGTAAGATAAAATAACTAAAAACTTTCAGTTGGGGTTTGTGAATAAAATAGGGTTTTACGAGTATATTATTTGAAATTTCAGGGTTTTCTATGAGATTGCCCGAAAGTATAAGAAACAATCTATCAAAGCTTGAAAGAACAAGGGATGCAAGTGTAAAAAACCAAGAATTAGACAGCACAATAAAGAAGATCAAGATCACTTTTCCAACAAAGCACCACCGTCTAGACGGTCGCTCTTGGCAGCTCATCTTCATCCTCCACATCATGCTTCCTATTTTGCCTATAAATACCCCATGCAACCTTCTTCATTTACAGCCGACCAGAGAGAAGAGCTCCAAGAAAGAATAAAGAATAAGAAAAGAAGAAGAGAAAGAAAAAGAGATAAAAGAGAGAAAGTCTTAGAGAAACTTACAATCCTGTCCGTCCTACTCACAAGCCAGAACTCTATATTTCTACATTTTTGTGTTATCTTTTTATTCAGATAGTTGAACTGTCACCACCTTTTTGTCTTAACTGATAGTAAAGGTGGTTGTATTTCACTTGTTCCCTGTGTAAGAAGTGTCCGAGTCTGTATTTTAGTTACTGTTGTAATAAAAACTACCTGCATTCCTTGCTTGTCTGTAGTAATGGGGTGTGAGTAGTTACTTATATCCTTCAGTAAGGGATAAACATATGCATGATACAGTGATGTACGTAATTGGGTGTTACGCCAGAAATTATGTCATCAATGAATCATCAACCTGCTGGTTAAATATCTATGGTGTTCCAACAGCATGGCTTGACCTCCAAGAGCACTGAGGATGTTCTACTGTTGCATGGTACCATTGTCAAAAAAATAACCTAAATGATCCTCATGAATGGCTTGTCCTTTTGGATTATTAGGGTTGTTTAATTGCTATAGAAGTTGTTAAGTGAATAACCTAAATGATCCTCATGAATGGCTTGTCCTTCTGGGTTATTCGGGTTGTTTAACTGATGCATATTATACTATCATATGACCAATTGGGTAATTCAAGTATTCCTCATGAATGGTTTGACCTTCTGGTTTACTCGGATTAGTCAATTGTCACCTATATAACCAGCTAACCTTAGAATTTGTTGTGTTATGGTTTATTAATACCACCAGCGAACTTAAGAAGTTGTTATGTTATGGTTTATATACATCAGACTTACTATCATATGACCAATCGAGTAATTCAAGTATTCCTCATGAATGGCTTGACCTTCTGGTTTACTTGGATTAGTCAATTGTCACATATATAACCAGTTAACCTAAGAAGTTGTTGTGTTATAGTTTATTAATACCACTAGTTAACCTAAGAAGTTGCTTTGTTATGGTTTATTAATACCACCAGTTAACCTAAGAAGTTGTTGTGTTATAGTTTATATACATCAGACCTACCGGTTGATTTTTCAGTAACATGGAAGTTAATTGTTGTAAGGTGGCATTTTCAGTACTTGACCAGTATAAAGCATGTGAGATCCTTGAACTGAAGGGTACCTTTAATATTATTGTCTTCACTTGACTTACTTAAATATTTACACATGTCATTTACTTAGACTAGTTATCAATCTAAGCTCACATCACAAGCTATCTCATGCTACCCTATTTTAAACAACAACTTCACTATTTTCATTTGATTTCCTAATCATTAAAACTCTTCGTGGGATCGATCTTGGACTTAAACCAAGAAAACTACAATTTGACCACTTATACTTGGGTGTATAATATAAATCAAATCATGAAATAGATTAAATCAAGTTTTTGGCACTGTTGCCAGGGAATTACGGTAATTTGAAATTAAATAAAATAGAGAAGTTGTTTATTTATATTATATGTATATAATTTGTGTGTTTTCTTTTTAAATAGTTTATGTTTGTCCATTCATCAGTAGGTTCGGTAAATCAGTCATCTCCTTAGTCTACATCATCTTCATCTACACAATCATCATTTGAATTAAGTATGGCTCAAAACGTACCTAGGGAAGAAAATCCTAGAGAGCAGGAAGTAATTCAAAATGTCTGAACCTTAAGAGAATATTTACATCCTACACGAACCAATGTCCCGTCATGTTATACTTTTCCAATAGACGCTCCAAATATTAATATTAAGCCAGGAACAATCCAGTTATTACCACTATTCTGTGGTTTGAAAATTGAAAACCCTTATGTTCATACGAAACAATTTGAAGAAGTCTATGGAACTTTGCAAGATAATTCTGAAATGACCAAATTAAAACTTTTTCCTTTTTCTTTAAAATAAAAAGCTAAACAGTGGCTTAACACTTTAAGAGCAAATTCTATCACAAATTGGCAAACTTTGCAAACTGAGTTCTTCAAAAAGTTTTTCACGTACATCGTACTAACACACAAAGACGTCAAATAATGAATTTTTCAGTAAAAGAAGGTGAAACTTTTTAACAATGTTGGGAAAGATTTAAAGATCTTCTCCAAGCTTGTCTATATCATGCATTTGAAAACTAGACTTTAGTCGGGTTTTTTTATGATACTCTTCCACCTGCAATGCAACAATTTGTTGAAATGATGGCCCAAGGGGAATTTATGAGTAAAAATCTTGAAGAAGCGTTTCAATTTTTTGATGCTATTTCTAAGAGTTTCCAAATGTGGGACTCGAATTCTTCAAATATAGTGGAAACTAAGTCATCTACATCCGAAAGAGGAAAATATGTATTAAAAGAAGATGATGATTTAAGAGGTAAAATGGCTAATTTATCTCAAAAACTAGAGGCCTTAGAAATAAAAAAAAAAAAGAAAACAAGTGTCTGTTGTATCTACTACTGATCAAATATGTGAAATTTGTGCGTTGTCAGGACATCCTGCAACAGAATGTCCAACTATACCTGCATTCAAAGAAGTTTTGATTGAACAATCTAATGCAATTCCAACTTATAAAAAGCCTTATTTAAACCCATATTCGGAAACCTATAATCCAGGCTGGAGGAACCATCCAAATTTTAGTTGAAAAAATACACAACCTACAAATCAAACAGAAGGTCCACCACAGTTACAAAATCAACCAAAATATCAATCATATCAACTCCCACATAAAAGAACTCTGGAAGATACAATGAATCAATTTATTCAATGTCAAATGAGTTTTAATACTCAAACAACTCAAGCTTTTAATGATTTTAAAGTTCAAACTTCTCAGAGTATTGAAGATATCAAAAGTCATCTAGCTAAGTTGACTCAGTCCCTTAGTATGCCAGAAAAGGAAAAATTCTCATTTCAGCCTAAACCTCCGCAAAGTCAGAGTTAAGTTAAAGTTGTGTCCTCTGAACCTTCTCCAAGTTAAGTACAAGCAATCACAACACTAAGAAGTGGCAAGGTCATTGACAAAACTATTAAACCTAAAATTTCTATAAAAAAAATATGTAAGTCAATTGCTGTTAGTGAACTACTTGAACCTGAACCTGAACCTTCAGCCCAAAAACAACCATAAATACAAAATGAGGAAGATCAACCATGTCCTATTCCTTTACCTTTTCCTCAAAGGGTCAAGAAACCTATAGCTGAAAAAGATCAATCTAAAATTTTTGAGCTAAGATTAACATTCCTTTGTTAGATGCAATTAAATGAGTTCCAGCTTATGCTAAGTATTTAAAGGATCTTTGCACAATAAAAAGAATAACTAGTGTACCAAAAAAAGTATTTCTAACTGAACAAGTCAATACTATAATACAATATAATATTCTTCTTAAATACAAAGTTTCGGGTAGTCCAATAGTCTCATGCATCATTGGAAATTTCCGAATTGAACAAGTTCTACTGGACCTTAGAGCCAGTTGTAATTTAATGTCATATTTGGTGTATACACAATTAGGATTAAGTGAGCTGAAATCTATCCAAGTTACACTACAATTAGCAAACCTATCAATAAAAACTCTATGAGGGATTGTGGAAGATGTTATCATCCAAGTTGATCAATTTTATTTCCTAGCATATTTTATCGTTATAGATACGCAACCAATTTTTCATGCATCTACATACATTCCTATTATTTTGGGTCGACCATTCCTAGCTACATCAAATGCGTTGATTAATTGTAGAAATAGAATCATGAAACTTTCATTTGGAAACATGATCTTGGAATTAAATATTTTTAACAATGCAAAACAACGTAGAGAAGAATATGAAGTGCATGAAATAAATTGTGTTGAATCGTTAACTCAAAGTTTTTTTGAAGAAGTTTTTTCTGAAAAAAAGAATTATATACATTAAAATCTATATTCAATGAAGTACTTAAACTATTAGATGTTAATATTATCTATCCTATATCTGATAGTAAATGGGTTAGTCCTGCACCGGTAGTCCCTAAAATGCTGGAATCACTGTAATAAAAAATCAAGAAAATGAATTAGTTCCAATGCGTACATTCGCTGGTTGGCGTGTGTATTGACTGTCGAAAGCTAAATTCTTTCACCATAAAATATCATTTTTCATTACCATTCCTAGATCAAGTATTAGAAAGAATAGCTGGTCATGCATACTATTATTTTTTAGATGAATATTCTGGTTATAATCAGATTGAAATTGTAATAGATGATTAAGAAAAAAAACTACATTTACATGTCCTTTTGGTATTTTTGCATAGAAAATAATGTCTTTTGGATTATGTAATGCTCCAACTACCTTTCAGCATTGCATGCTAAGTATATTTAGTGATATGGTAGAACGATGTCTAGAAGTTTTTATGGACAATTTTTCTGTTTATGGTGATTTATTTAATTTATGTGTAGAAAATCTTGAAAAAGTGCTCATTCGATGTGAAGAAACAAACATTGTCTTAAATTGGTAAAAATGTCATTTTATGGTTACATAATGTATTATTTTAGGTCATGCAGTGTCTAAAAAAGGAATCGAGGTTGATAAAACTAAAATTGATCTGATAGCTAATTTGCATTCACCAAAAACTGTAAAAGATATTCAATCTTTTCTAGGTTATGCAAGATTCTACAAAAGATTCATAAAAAATTTTAGTTTAATATATAGACCTATATGTAATCTTTTATGTCAGGATGCATTATTTGAATGGAATGATGCATGTCAATTAGCATTTGATAAATTAAAACACATGCTTATTTCTGCACCTATTATGCAACCTCCTGACTGGTCTTTACCTTTTGAATTAATGTGTGATGCAAGTGATTATGCAGTAGGAGCTGTATTAGGACAAAGAAAAGATAAAAAAAACCATACGTTATATACTATGCAAGCAAAACTCTAAATGATACACAAATGAATTATTCAACTACAGAAAAAGAACTACTTGTTGTTGTATTTACTTTAGATAAATTTCATTCATATCTGGTTGGATTGTCAATTGTTGTATTTACAGATCATGCGGCTTTAAAATATTTACTTACTAAGAAAGATGCTAAACCACGTCTCCTATGATGGATATTGTTACTTAAAGAATTTGATCTTATCATTAAGGATAAGAAAGGAGTAGAAAATGTGGTAGCAGATCACTTGTCAAGGCTAAATTGTGAAATAAAAGAAGAACTCACTCCGATTAAAGAAACCTTTCCAGACAAATAACTATTTGCACTAATAAAAGTACAATGGTATACAGATATAGTTAATTATTTAGTCACTGGTATTATTCCTTCTCAGTATACCTGGTCTGATAGAAATAACTTTCTAAGTGACGTACATAATTTTTTCTAGGAAGATCCTTATTTGTTTAAATATTGTAAAGATCAAATAATAAGGCGTTGTGTACCTAATCATGAAATAGGTCAGGTAATTCAGTTTTGTTACTCTGAAACTTGTGGAGATCATTTTGCTTCAAAAAAAAATGCTGCCAAAATTTTGCAGTGTGGATTTTATTGGCCAAATCTTTTTAAAGATGTTCATATCTTTTGCTTAAGTTGTGACAGATGTCAAAGATTGGGAGACATTTCAAAAAGAAATATGATGTCTTTAAACACTATTTTAATTGTTGAAATTTTCATTTGTTGGGGCATCAATTTTATGCGTCCATTTCCCCCATCTTTTGGATATCTGTATATTTTAAGTTGCAATCGATTATGTCTCTAAATGGATAAAGGCAATTCCATGTAGAAATAATAATCATGGAACAATAATTAAATTTTTAAAAGAAAATATTTTTTCCAGATTTAGAATTCCTTGGACCATTATAAGTGATGGTGGATTACATTTTTGTAATAAAGATTTTAAAAATCTTATGAAAAAATACTCAATTTCACATAAAATATCCACTTCATATCATCCACATACAAGTGGACAAGCTGAATTAGCTAGTAGGGAGATTAAATATATCTTAGAAAAGACAATAAATCCAGATCGTAAAGATTGGTCATTGAGATTAACTAATGCGCTTTAGGCTTACCGTACTGTATATAAAACTATTTTAAGAATGTCTCCTTATCTGTTGATTTATGGAAAACCATGCCACTTGCCTGTAGAATTAGAACATCGAGCATATTGGGTAATCAAAATGATGAATTTTGATATGGACAAAGTTGGAATATCTCATAAACTTCAAATTAATGAATTGGAAGAATTACGAAATGAACCTTATGAAAACACAAAGATTGCGAAGTCAAGAAAAAAAAATTTCATGACAAAAATATCATGCAAAAATCTTTTGAACCTTCTCAAAAAGTTATGTTATATAATGCAAAACTTCGTTTATTTCCTGGAAAACTAAGATCTAGATGGACAGGTCCTTATGTTGTCAAGCAAGTTTTTGACTATAGAGCAATTGAAATTGAAAATTCGTTAACTGAATATGTCTTTAAAGTACACGGTCAAAGGCTTAAACCATATTATGATGGATTTACTCAAAATATAACTTCTGTACAACTTTTTGATCCAGTTTATGTGCTCTAAATAGTATATTGTTGTTTGATTATAAATAATATTACTAATTAGTTACAAATTAAATCTCTGGAGCAAAAGCCAAATATCCCAATCGCTGAAAGACAACAGATTGCTGGTTTTTATTGCCAATATTGATTATCGTTGTTTTATACATTGCAGATAATGTCTAATTTAAATTGGGGATGTATGGGTGTAAATTTGCTTATGTGCGAATTTACTTAGATGTGAATTTACTTATATTTGTATTTAGTGATTTAAGTTTTTATAAATTTGTTTGTCTTTGTGACTGGCAGACATTAAAGAACCAGATAGTGAGTCAATTTTCAATAATTTTGAGAAAAAAAATAGACGAGAAACTATTCTGGTTAAGTTTAGTTCTACTACTTCACCTTCCAAAAGATATACATACATTGATCATTCAAAAAGCTAGAAGAGTTAGAAATTTATAAATTTTTGAAAGTCAACCAAGACCCCTATGTGGAACAAGTATATTTGCTAAACGCCGAAGATCAAAGCGTCTCGGTGGATGTGTAAGATGTGGTCGTTTAGAACATTTAAGACAATATAATCAGTGTGCGGAACCAATTTCAGGTCAAGCGTTAGATCGTCTCCGATGGATTAGGTATGGGCAGAGTAAGGATTATCCTGAGACGTCATCCTATTCTACCCCAATGTTAACAAGATACGTAAGAAATGAAGTTGACCATGTCACTGGAGTTATTAATCCAAACAGATCTGACACTGAATCAATCTGATCAAATGATGTATATTTTGGAATAATTGTACATGAGTGTAAATAATTGTACATAAATGTAAATAACTAAAAATTATTTAGGAAAATCAGTAAATAATCAATAACAAAAAAAAATAAAAACCGCCAATTTTTGACAAGAAAAAGAGTGGTTAGCAAAGTTGTGTAGAATATATAAAAATGTATTTAATTGCAGGAAATCATAAGCAGCAACTTGTAGTACACAAAACATAAAACTAGCCAGGTAGCACCGTCCGAACGGTTGGGCTAGCGTCCGAACGACAGTGTCCATATATATATATATATATATAATAAAAGAGAAGGGAGTTTGAATTTTATCCTACACATATTTTTTCTCCCAAAAAATCATCTTATCACACCCATCACCTCCCTCTTAATGTTTCACTGCCCTTACCAGCACACAGCCACCTGCACCCATTACCTTCCTTCTTTTCCTCTACTCCTTTGCCTTCGATTTTTTTTTACCTTCCTCTTCATTTAATCTTCACTCCTTTCTCTTTCTTTGTCGATGTTACCACACACCGACTTCGCTGCAGCTGTAGCCACCGCCACCGCTATATCCAGGTATTCCCCCCCCCCCCCCCCCCCCCCCCC
>CAUOFW020002391.1:1056791-1143376 GCA_963454935.2 Ilex paraguariensis
CCCCCCCCCCCCCCCACCCTTTGTTCAAGATTCGCCATGAGGAGGCTTAATAAATCGGCTGGGATTCTTGAAATTATGGGTGCTCCACTCACAGGGACAGATCTGAGAGCTTATGTAATGTCTGAAGGGGGTGTTACTTTGAAGAAATTTAAGCCAGGGCTTCGGGGCAAACGATGTTTTCTTATCTTCCCAATTCATGGTTTTGAGAGAAAAGGCTTAGTAAGTTTGGAGGATTGAGTGGGATTGAGATAAAAAATGAGAGAGTGAGAAAGCACCAAAACCTGAAATTTTATGCAAGTGGGAGTGCTACTAGAGCATAATTTAAACAGCAAACGTAAACATGCTGCTATTTTTTTTTTTTTTTGGTTAGGAGTCAAAACGATATGTTCTGGGAAAGGTGTGATACAGATTGAACACCATAAGCACACACACATGCTAACTCCAATACACCCATTTGATCATGTGAGAAAGTAGTCAAATGGAAGGGAATTGGGGGAGTTCTTCATTATCTTTGGGGACTGAAATCTATTTTCCAGACCACGTAGCATTAGTTAAGGAAGACACAGTAGTTGTGTTGCCCAAATTCTGTTTTGTTATAGTTTTGTGATTCATTTTCATATATCTATAGTTGATTATTGCTTTCAAGTTCATGCAATTAATTGGTTTTCTGGCAGAATAAGCATTTGCAATTCTAGATGGACTTCTTTTATATAGTTAGAGAACCAATTTGAGGACTATGCTTTGAGATTGCAATTCTATTGTGTTGATTTTTGTTGTGATCTTCTGGGCATTTGTTGCCATGGCGGTTGAGTTTTTGAAATTGTGATCTTCTTGCTTTAAACTCCTTGAAACTGTGAGTTTTTGAGTATGCTCACAGTTTTATTAGTTTTCCTTTTTTGGGTTTGCACGCAAGATGTATGAAAAAATGACTACTAGGGTTTGGTTTTTTGGTTTTACGTAGGTAATGGGTTGTATGATTTTTGTACAATTCCTTCCTTGGATTTTGATTATTTTTTCAGACTAATTTATAATTGAGTCCATTATTATAAACTCTTTTTGGTTCAATACTATTTTAACTATTGTTGTTGTTCAATACTTAATTTCATTTGTATTTTTTTTATACCTACTTTTTTTTGTCCGTTGTGTTATTATTTTATCGACATCCATTTTTATTCTTACTTCTTAACAACAATATCCATTTGTTTATTATTTTGCGTTCAAATTCAACGTTCAATTTTTTTAGTATACATATATTATGTATACGTTAATTTCATATNCTTGCTCATATAACAATATATCAGAAAAAATGACAAGAGAGTAAGAGAAATCGGAAATAATTCATAGAAACAAACAAACAATCCCATCCCATGAGATTATGTATTCTTATGCCAACAATGTGGAATGGAAAAGGGTCTATTCTTTTTCTACACCCTGCGCTCTTTCTATATGCCATTGACTAATGGGTGAGGACTTGGAGGGGCATCATCAATGCCCTGGTCTCTCCTAGTATATATATATCCTCCATGCAAAAACTGATCAGTTTCAGACTCCCTCACAAGCAAAAATTTGAAAAAGCTGAGATTCTCCAAGAAATTTCTCTCAAATTTGCTACACTCAACCGTTTGTCTTCAAATCTTCTTCAATTATTCACTTACCCATCGCATTTTGAAGGTATTTACCAATTGAAATAAGTTGAAACTGAGTATTTGAAAAGAAATCAAGAAAAATATGGATTCAAGATGGCGAATGAGAAGATCTTCAAGTCGTGCACAAAGAGATCAACCTTAACCACCTCAAGCACCTCCACAACAACCTGGACTAAGGAATATCTTCAATGAGGTGATGTTTGAAAATTTTAAACAACAGGCCTGGTATGATGCTAATTTTCTGTCTAAAACTATCATTTCTGAATGGCCAATTATTTATGAGGATTTTGAGAACATAGGAGTAAGACAAATTCTTGCTGAAAGAAGATGGTTGCATTATGTTAGAGTTATTGCTCCTGCTTATGACTGTTTAGTTCATGAGTTTTATAGTAATGTTGAGATAATTGAAGAAAGACAATTGTGTGTGTTCGTACGGAGTATAGTTTTTCAAGTTACACCGGCTACTATAGCCAATTTTTTTCAACCCATGCAAAGACTAGAGAACCCGCAATATCCTTACACTGAATTACCTGATTTGAATGATATAGGAAGAGAAGTGATGGGTAATCCAAAGTTTGTTTGGGGTATATCAATTAAATACATAAAACAAGGGGATCTGATAGACAAATACCAAATTCTGAATTTGATAACAATGAACAGTTTGCTCAAGCCTAGAAGAATAAAATTTATACTGAACAAGCCTATTTCTTATATGCATTTGGGATAGGACACACAATTGATCTTCCAAACTTAATCATGGATCAAATGTTGCTTACAGTAGATCAAAAGAAACTCTCACTCTCATATGCTATGTTAGTTTCTCAATTATGCAGGAACAAGGGAGTAATTATTGATCCTATATGGAAAACGGTGGAACATTTCGGAGCATTAGATAAAATTTCATTGAAAAAGAGTCATGGAGGACAACCTAAAGAGCAACCTGAAGCACCACCTCCACCACAAGATGAACCATTCCAAGTACCTGAAGAATTCTTTCCACAAGAATAGCCTCCACCACAAGAAGATCAGCCATATGTACCAGTGGATGACAGAACTGACAGACAGATTTTGCTAGGTTTGAAAACCACAATTAATCAACTCAATCAACGTATGGATGATTATGAGCAGAATCAAGCTGAGATCTTGAGGCTACTGAGAGAACATTTTGGAGGAGGACCTCCTACTTCTTAAAAGACTAAAGATTCTACACAAAAACTTTGCTATCTTTCACTCATTTTTTAAATTATGCACTTTTATTTTATGTCCTGAACTTATTTATGTATTGAACTTATGTGTGTTTAAGTTTGTTTTTTTTACTTATGGAACTGATATTTTTAAATAGGAAGACTATTTCATATGATTCGCAATTAAATTAAGTTATTATTCTAATGCTTTGCAAGAATAGTCTTAATCTGATCACACATGAGTTTTTATAAAAATATATGGATAATGTTACAACTAACGTATGTTACTCTTATAGTGATCAGAAAAAGGACATATTCTAGCAATGCACAGGAATATTGATTTAATGTTATTTGTGAAAAATATGAATTATGAACTCCTAGCTACTAAAGTTTGTAGGTAGCTTCACTAAAAACCTTCACAAGATAAAACTCATCCACTAGGAATCACCTAGGGGTTTAAAGGCTTGTTGCATAGGCTAAATGCAATCGTTAAAAAATCTATGAAAATGATTCTACCTCTATTTGTATTGTATTTTCATTTTGTTAATAATTTTTATAGTTTACTAGGGACTATTAAAATTTAAGTTGGGGAGTGTGATTAACCCTAATTAGTATATGAATTAGAATCATTAAATAAGTCAAATTGGTAAGATGAAATAGTTAAAAACTATCAATTAGGGTTTATGCGTAAGATAGGATTTTATGTGTGGTATGTTTAAAAACTTCACGGTTTTGTGCAAAATTGCTGGAAATTACAAGGGGAAATCTGTCAAAACTTGAAAAAACAATGGATCAAAATGTAAATTAACCAAGGAAAAGCCAGCACAATAGAATGACCAGGATCAAAGTTCCAGCAAGGCACCACCATCTGGACAGTGGTTCCTCGGCGGCTCATGCACATCTTCCACCTCATGCTTCCTTTTACCTATATATATGCATGGCCTTCTTCTTCTTCACTTGGCCGGCCAGAAAGGGGAGCTCCAGAGAGAAATCCAAAGAGAGAAAAGAAAGAGAGAAAGAGCAAAAGAGAAAGAGAAAGAGAAAGTTATATACAATCTGGTCCGTTCTATTCACAAGCTGAAACTCTGTATTTCTACATTTCTGGTTTATCTTTCTATTCAGATAGTTAAAATGCCGCCACCTTTTTGTCTTAACTGATAGGAAAGGTGGTTGTATTTAAGTTGTTCCTTGTGAAAGAAGTGTCCGAGTCTGTATTTTAATTACTGTTGTAATGAAAACTACCCGCACTCCTTGCTTGTCTATAGTAATGGGGTATGAGTAGTTACTTATGTCCTTTAGTGAGGGTTAAAGATATGGATAATATTGGCTAACTTCTGCAAATGTTGATGTTTTATTAAGCTATATATATATATATATTATAAACTTCATGCATGATATAGTGATGTACGCAATTTGGGTGTTACGCCTGGAATTATGTCATCAATAAATCATCAACCTGCTGATTAAATATCTACGATGTTCTAACGGCATGGCTTGACCTCCAACGGATCATAGAGGATGTTCTACAGTTGCATGGTACATAACCTAAATGATCCTCATGAATAGTTTGTCCTTTTGAGTTATTAGGGTTGTTTAACTGCTATATAAAATTATCAGATTAATGACCTAAGTGATCCACCTGAATGGCTTGTTCTTCTGGATTACTAAGATCATTTAACTAGTATACATAACAATATTGCCAGTTGAATATCTACGGTGTTCCAACGGCATGGCTTGACCGCCAAAGGCACTGAGGATGTTTTCATTTGTATATATAACATTATGGTCAATTGAGTAATTCAAGTATTCCTCATGAATGGCTTGTCTTTTTGGTTTACTCGGATTAGACAATTGTCACATATATAACCAGCTAACCTAAGAAGTTTTTGTGTTATGATTTATTAATACCATCAGCTAACCTAAGAAGTTGTTGTGTTATGGTTTATTATGTACGTACTTACTATCATATGGTCAATTGAGTAATTCAAGTATTCCTCATGAATGACTTTTCCTTCTGGTTTACTCAGATTAGTCAATTGTCAAAAATACCACCAGCTAACCTAAGAAGTTATTGTGTGATGGTTTATATACATCAGACCTACCAGTTGACTTTCTAGTGACTTGGCATTTCCAGTATTTAACTAATACAAAGCATATGGGATCCTTAAACTGAAAGATACTTTTTATATTATTGTCTTTTAACAATCTATTTGTAAACAAATGTTTAATTAGACTAGTTATTAATCTAAGCTCACATCACAAGCTATCTTATGCTATCATATTTTAAACAACAACTTTACTATTTTCATTTTATTTATTAATTATCAACACTCTTCGTGGGATCGATCTTGGACTTAAACCGAGAAAACTACAATTCGACCACTTATACTTGGGTGTATAATATTAATCAGATCATGAAATAGGTTGAATCACCTACCTTAGGCTCAACTACTCTCCCCATAGCACTGCGGATCTTCAAAAAAGTTGTATTATCAAACTATTTCGTGAACTTCTCCTTAAACATCCTATCCTCCACCTCAATGCCTTTACCCGTACAAATTCGCATAGACAAATAACCAAACTACAAAAAGGCGTTATTTGTGGTCTACTTCAACACCCGCTGCATCTCAACTATGATTGGGGAAAATAAATAGATAGTCTGATTGGTGCCAATCGCATACAATAACTTTGCTCTCTCATCATACACATGATTCATTGTACTAAGTAGCAGCAGGTTAATAGTAGAAATCCAACTCAACATCTTATATTTATTAGTCCACAACCCCTATTTAAGCATTTTAGGATTCTGAAGCCAAACAAAATTTCATTCTGTAGTTAATTCTGTCACCACATCCTACATATTCATCACTGTAGTCAAGGTAAATTGTGGCCTAGATACAACATTCACCCCGGCTACACTTCAAATTTGCTCAGAATCCACTATAAAACTAACCCCTCAAACAAAATTTCAAATCCTCCTCAGATCAATACGCTAAGAATTGCAATAAAATTCACTAATCAAATGAGTGGCACCCCCACCAAAACTTTCCATAAAATAACTCGTACCCCTATTCCTTATAATGTCACTCACTGCATAAGCAGCAAAACCATGCAAGACAACTTCCCTCTATATGACAATAGGCCTAAAAAATGTATTAAGTATACCTTTCAATCCTTCTCAATTGTTGGGAAGTGGATGTATGTCTTTACAATGTCTTCACAATGTCTCTTTACACATTGTATGTCTTTGCATTTAATATGAGTAGCTAAGCTTTAAGCTATCTAATCCAAGGGAGACTTCCTCTTGCGTATGCTAAATCTACTCTTTTTCATTCCTCCTTTTCGTGTAAGGTGGTTCAGTTTGACTAGGTTAAGTGTGGATATGGTTGTGAGCTCTTGATACACCGTAAACCTGTCACGGGGTATGCTTGAGCTCTCAACTCCATTTTAGTCCCTCCCTTCCTATGAATCAATCGAACACATTTCATCAAAAACACAACTCACTAATACACATATCCACAAGATTTTACACTTTTCATTTTTCGCAAAATCACCTTCAACACAATTCACCTTCCTTCCCTAAAGAGACGACCATGGAAGACTTAATTCCAAGTAAAATACGACACTCAAAAGTCTCTCTACACTTGCGGAGCATTTTTGCACACACACACATTTCATTCACACACAAGTTCTCCCATTTCTTGCATGACATCCAAGGGAGAGTGACACTCACCTAACCATATAAGCCACATACACATTACTGGAATCATGGTTGGAGATTAGGAACAACGAAATAAGTACAAAGCAAGGGCTCATGGCAATTTCTTGCTTTTAAAAAAAAAAAAAAAAAACTTTTGGGCTATACATAATATAAATATTTTTGTTCTTTCCCTTTTGGCACGTAAGCAACACTTGTAAACATTTATAGGTTATATATATACTATATAGTAGTGGGCCAGTGTGTCGAACATGCAAGACTTTTATTTTAAAAAGTGATCCTATAATAAATATTTCCAGGATCGGTTTTCTTCTAATACAAAGTTTTTTAGAGTGGAATTGTCTAAATTTTTTTTTTTATATAATAATAGTGTAGTGGGATTGGAGTGTTACAGCATTAAGCCCGGCCATACTTAAAATTAGTGCAAAATGTGATGCCCCTAAAATCAAGGGTCCCATTGACCATCCGTCAACCCGCGGAAATACCCATGATTGTCGCATGGCTCGACATCACATCTTTCACATCCCTGTAATCGGGATTATAACCCATACAAGGTTCAGTACTTCCTTTAATTCATTTAATCCTATTGAGGTTCAATGAGCCTCAATATACCTCATTTAATGTTCATTTGTATCATTGAAACTAAATAAAATAAAGTTCAAAAGATTAGCAAAATAATTTTTTATTTTTCAGATTTTTTGGAAGAGCTATCGGTAGATCTTTGTTATAACTACCAATAGAAGTTCTACCTATAAGCTACCGGTAGCTTCTTCCTACTAGTTAGCTACTGGTAGTTATTGCCAGCTGTACAGGTACTACCTGTTGGCTACCGGTAGTTATTGCCTGCCGAACAGGTACTACCTATTAACTATCGGTAGTTATTGCCTACAACCGATATGTTTTGTCCAAAATTTTATATTTCATCAGTTTTTGATTTCCAATTCAATCAAAACCCTTCCAAATTCATCCCAAACATGTATAATAACATTTTCTACATTATACATGAACCAAACAAGTTCTATTACATACCTTTACATAATTTACATGTCAAAATAGCATTTAACCAATGTTTTTACTAAACTTGTTTCCCAAAGCCACAAACCGGTTTTTCTTCATCTTTGAGGCCCCGAATGTGAGTCCTCCACTGGTATGAACCCCGCACCTGAAATGTGTTCCCATATAGGGTGAGCCAACACCCAGTAGAAAATTTCCTACAAGGGCTACTCCCCACCTAAGTGCATATGCAATGTGTTATGCAATAAAACACAACCAAAATCCATTCCAATGCAAGAATTATGTAATCCATGTTGTAATTCAAAATGGAACTTACCATGCCATGCCATAAAAGAAATAAGATTCACTCCCGTATTATAACCCTGAGCCTTTTTTCGCGGCTCCTCAACACATGCAAATGTAAATCCATATTTATGGACTTACACTAACAGTACCCAACCGACATGGAATTTATGCACTTCCACCAACGATTTTGCATACACCGACACACTTCTTGGGCTCTTATACCAACGGAGTGCGTATCCAATCACTGGGCCTCTCACCCGAGGGAAGCCCTTCTTGCTATCCCGACCCAATTTTCCATACATGCAACCATGCGACTCAATTGAATCTTCAATTCCAATTCCCCGAGCCCATTATCAACCACCAGATGTGGTGTTTGATTAAACTATGCACCACACATATACACACTCATGCCTAAGCCCATGAATGCGATGTTATAGTATGCCCAAGATGCAATGGATGCCAAATGAGCAAGGTAACCATATATCCATATATCCCATGGCAATTCATATCATAAGCATATAAATCCCATGAATCATTGCAATGTCAATATATCAATGAGCATATATTAACATTTCTTTCCAACACATTTACTAAGCATGTTATACATCATCATTTCATAATAACTTAATCCACACATAGGCCTTTTGGCAAACACCTTCAAGGCAACAATTCATGTTATCACACAAGAGTTTCCATCTCATTCACAAAGCATAATATAAAACATATAGCATGCTCATATAATCACTTTTTCATGAAATTATCAACCAAGTAATTTCCACATCACAATTTCAAGTTAGGAAAATCTATTCCAACCCATTTACATACTCATTTTTCATACACTTTTCACCCATGTCATATGCATAAATGAGTGAAATACATATTCCCTTTAACCCATACATTTCATATAACACTATAGATGGGAAATGGACCAAATTAGGAGAACCCCTAACTCTTGAAGCGTAAAACAACGTTGGGAAGCCCCAAGAACCCAAAACAACCTTGAATCCTCAATTCCCCAAAATCTCATTTTTCAACCTTTGGTGAAACTCGTCCTTTTTTATACGTAGATGTAGCCCTTGACGAGGAGACCGACTTTTGTTCTTGCCCCGAGTGAATTTGAGCACCGTAGCCTTGTAGATCATAGAGAGAATGTAGAGTTTTTCTTCACTTTCCCTCTCTTCCTCTCAACATTAATGGGCGGCTAAAGAAATGGGAGAAAATCTGATTTTTTTTTCCCCTATTTATACTCTTAGAATACTTGGCTTACAATGTGCCACACGACCCTCTTTTTCTTGGGTCCATTTTTAGTTCCGAAATGATTAAATTTCGTCCAGATTTAAGTTCAAATTAATTTTATTTTAATTTGCCTTTAATTATTTTTCAACTTTTGAAATTTTATTGAAAATCTTGTTGTTGGGTTACCCGAGATTCGACCGCCTCGTAAAACGTAAAAAATTTGACTATCTCAGAATTCGATGAAATTTGACATGATAACTAGATTTCGCAAGACGAATCCAATGGTGAAGTCCATTTTGTCATCCGAGATTTAGAAAAATTCAGGTTTTTAATCCGTACTGTAGTGGCAAAATTACCATTTTGTCCTTATTTACAAAAGTTTAAATTTACCTGGTTTTACATTCTTCCCCTCTTAAAAGAATTTTGTCCCCGAAATTCACACACACACACACACACATATACATTTAACCGCATGCATATACAACTGTTATGAAATACTACAAGACCATAAAAGTGTACTTTCACCCTCAAATAAGAAGGGATAGTTGGTACGGATAGTATCCTCGCGCTCCCATTTCACCTCCTCCACTCCTCGACACTACCATAGCACATTCACTAGTCGCACAATCTTGCCTCGAAAAACCTGCTCCCAGCTATCCATAATGCACACCAGTTCCTCCTCAAAGGTCCCATCAGCATCAACCACAAGTTCTCCTCAATCCACCACATGAGTCGGATCCAGGGTGTATTTTCGGAGCATAGAGACATGGAATACCGCATGAACACTCAATAGATTTGGCGGTAATGCCAACCGGTAAGCCACTGTACCCACCCTCTCAAGTATCTCAAAGGGCCCGGTAAACTTCGGTGATAGCTTCCCGCGTTTGCCAAACCTGACCACTCCTCGCTGAGGCATTACCTTCAAGAAGACGTGATCTCCTACCTCAAACTCTAGAGGTCGTCGCCGTCTGTCTGTGTAGCTCTTCTGACAGCTCTGAGCCATAAGAAGACGTTTTCATATCAATTCCACCTTCTCTGAGGTGTCTCTAATCAAATATGGACTCGTAGAGGGTCTCTCTCCCACCTCCATCCAATAGACGAGAGAACGGCAAGGCCTCCCATAAATTGCCTCATAGGGTGCCATCTGTATGCTCGCTTTGTAATTTTTGTTGTAGGCGAACTCTACCAAGGGCAAATGATCTTCCCAACTACCCTTGAGATCTAGGATGCATGCCCGTAGCATATCCTCTAATGTCTAGATAGTCCTCTCAGACTGATCGTCTGTCTGTGGATAAAAAGTAGTGTTCATCATCAACTATGTTCCCATAGCTCGTTGAAAACTCTCCCAAAAGTGGGCGATGAACCTGGGATCCCAATATGATACTATAGATACAGGCACCCCATGCAATCTGACAATCTCCCGTATGTACAATCTGTAGAATTCCTCCAGACGGGAGGTCATCCTTACCGCCAAAAAGTGCACCAACTTGATAAGCCGGTCCACTATCACCCACACCGCGTCATGTCCCTGCGATGGTCGTGGCAAGTGGGTCACAAAATCCATGGTGATATCCTCCCACTTCCACTCAGCTACCTCCAAAGGCTAGAGCAACCCTGCTGGTCTTTGGTGCTAGTCTTTAACTTGCTGACATATGAGACATCATCTAACAAAGTATCCAACGTCTCTCTTCATCCAACTCCAATAATACTGGCGATGAAGATTATGATACATCTTCGTGCCACTTGGATATACAGCAAATCGAGAACAATGGAACTCTCTACGCTCCGCAGACTGGGGGACTACAATCCTCCCTCTATACCAAAGACTACCATTCGAGTGCATGGTCTAGTCCTTGTCACCAAAACCTGCCTATACTCGGTCTCTGACGAATGATAACTCTGTATCTAGCCCCCTGGGACTCAATCACCCTGCTCAGTAGGGAAGGTGTAGCCACCAAACTCCCCAGAACGCCCTGAGTCTAACCCATGTATCGTAGCCCGAACTGTCTCACAGTCTCGAGCATCTACCACTCCCTGGAAGCCACACTAGCCAAGACTCCTCTTGACTTCCGGCTGAGTGCATCAGCCACCACATTTGCCTTATCGGGATGGTAATGCAAGGTGAAGTCGTAGTCCTCAAGAAACTCCAACAACCTGCGTTGCCTCATGTTGAGGTCCCACTGTGTGAAAATATACTTTAGACTTTTATGGTCTGAAAACACATCAAACTGTTCACCATACAGGTTGTGGCGCCAAGCCTTTAAGGCAAAGACAATGGCCACCAACTCCATGTCATACGTGGGGTAATTCCGCTCATGGTTCTTTAACTGCCAAAAATCATAAGCCACCACCCTCCCGACTGCATTAAACGCAACCAAGTCCGTCCTTGGAGGCATCACAGCACACCGTGTACCTTTGTCCCCTCTCTGGGACGATCAAAATAGGAGCTGCAGTAAGTCTCCTTTTTAACTCCTGCAATGCCTTCTCACACGAGTCATTCCACTCGAACTTGACCTCCTTCCAAGTAAACTTGGTCATAGACGCAGCTAATCGGGAGAAGTCCTCAATGAATCTCCGGTAATACCCTGTCAATCCCAAGAAACTACGAATCTCAAAGACTAGCTTTGGTCTCTCCCAATTTATAACTGCCTCAACCTTCTCTAGGTCCATAGATACACCCAAAGTCGACACTACATGTCCCAAAAATTTCACCTCAATAAGCCAAAATTCAAATTTGCTGAACTTGGCATACAACTGATGATCTCTCAACATCTGAAGAACGATCCTCAAGTGACCTTCATGTTCCTCCTCAGACTTGGAGTAGATCAAGATATCGTCAACGAAGACTACAACAAACTGATCTAGATAGGGTTGAAACACTCTATACATGAGATCCATGAATGTCGTTGGGCCATTCGTCAATCCAAATGGCATCACAATGAACTCGAAATGCCCACACCGCATTCTAAACGCCGTCTTAGGGATATCCTTCTCCCTAACCCTCAACTGATGATAGCCCGTGCAGAGATCTATCTTAGAGTAGACCCGCGCTCCCCTCAGCTGATCAAACAAATAGTCAATCCTCGGCAAAGAATATCTATTCTTGATAGTAACCTTGTTCAACTACCGATAGTCTATGCATAGTCGAAGGGTTTTGTCCTTCTTCTTGGCAAACAACACCGGAGCGCCCCAAGGTGAAGTGCTTAGTCTAATAAAACCCTTGTCCAATAATTCTTGTAAATGAACCTTGAGTTCCTGCAACTCGGTTGGTGCCATCCTATGTGGAGTCATAGAAATAGGCGACGTACCGGGATGCAACTTAATGTTGAAGTCTAGATCCCTATGTGGAGGTAATCTCGGTAGTTCATCCAAAAAAATATCCTCATACTTACATATAACCCGAGGTAGACCCACTCCTATCTCGCCTCGTCCTCTAGGATAAGGCTTGCAAGCCAACCTATCAACTGTCCATGCCATCTAGAGTCATACACGACTTGAGGTAAAGCATCATGCTTTTCCCCTAGAACTTAAAATAGACACCATTAGGTGTGTAAATAGTGACCCTCTTCCTATCACAATCAATGACGACCCGATGTGCCGCCAACCAATCCATTCCAAGGATCACATCAAACTCTGAGAAGTCCATGACCCTAAGGTCCATAGTGAGTAGAATCCCCAAGATCTCTAACTCACAACCCTAACATATCTGATCCACCCTTACCCTAGCTCCTAGGAGAGAACTCACATGCATTGGCTTTTTCAAGGTTCCAACCTCTAAGCCCAAGTCTTTCACATAAGATACAGCAATAAATGAATGTGATGCACCAAAATCAAATAACACTCTAGCCCATAAGTGAGAAGTAGGAATGTACCCTATATCACCAAAGGATCTGCCAGCTCAGTATGTGGCACCATGTCGTAGACACGCCCCTGGGTCCCTGTGAGCCCTGGCCTCGACCTCGACCCATGCCCTAGCCCATCTAGCCTGATTACGGAGTCCTCTAAATGGTTGTTTAAAATCTCTGGGTCATTATATGGGGTGGATATTTATGGACTTACACCAACGGCACTCAACCGACACGGAATTTATGGACTTCCACCAACGGTTTCGCGTACACCGACACACTTCTTGGGCTCTTATACCGACGGAGTGCATATCCAATCACCGGGCCTCTCACTCGAGGGAAAGTCTAGCCCTTCTAGCTATCCCGACCCAATTTTCCATGCATGCAACCATACGACTCAGTGGAATCTTCAATTCCACTTAACCGAGCCCACCATCAACCACCAGATGTGGTGTTTGATTAAACTATGCACCACAGATATCCACACTCAAGCCTAAGCCCATGAATGCGATGTTATAGTATGCCCAAGATGCAATGGATTCCAAATGAGCAAGCTAACCATATATCTACATATCTTATGGCAATTCATATCATAAGCATATAAATCCCAAGAATCATTAGAATGTCAATATATCAATGAGCACATATTAACATTTCTTTCCAACACATTTACTAAGCATGTTATACATCATCATGTCATAACAACTTAATCCACACATAGGCATTTTGGCAAACACCTTCAATGCAACAATTCATGTTATCAGACAAGAGTTTCCACCTCATTCACAAAACATAATATAAAATATATAGCATGCTCATATAATCACTTTTTCATGGAATTACCAACCAAGTAATTTCCACATCACAATTTCAAGTTAGGAAAATCTATTCCAACCCATTTACATATTCCTTTTTCATACCCATTTCACCCATGTCATATGCATAAATGAGTGAAATATATATTCCCTTTAACCCACACATTTCATATAACACTATAGGTGGGAAATAGACCAAAGTAGGAGAACCCCAACCTCTTAAAGCGTAAAACGACATTGGGAAGCCCCAAGAACCCACAACAACCTTGAATCTTCACTTTTCTAAAATCTCGTTTTTCAACCTTCGGTGAAATCCGTCGTTTTTGGTATGTAGGCGTAGCCCTTGATGAGGAGACCGATTTTTGTTCTTGCCCCGAGTGGATTTGAGCACCGTAACCTTGTAGATCATAGAGAGAAGATAGAGTTTTTCCTCACTTTCCCTCTCTTCCTTTCAACATTAATGGGCGGCTGAAGAAATAGGGAAAAAATCTGATTTTTCTCCTATTTATACTCTTAGAATACTTGGCCCACAACACGCCACATGACCCTCTTTTTGCCAGGTCCCTTCTTTCATCCCAAAACGATTAAATTTCGTCCCGATTTAAGTTCAAATTAATTTTATTTTAATTTACCGTTAATTATTTCCCAACTTTCAAAATGTTATTGAAAATCTCTTTTTTGGGTCATCCAAAACTCGATCGTTTCGTAAAACGCAAAAAAATCGACTATCTCGAAATTTGATAAAATTTAATGTGGCAACTAGATTTCGCAAGACGAATCCAATGGTGAAATTCATTTCATCATCTAAGATCTAGAAAAATTCAGGTTTTCAACCCGTACTGTAGCGACAAAATTACCGTTTTACCCTTATTTACAAAAGTTTAAATATACCAAGTTTTACACAAAATCCACTATAAACTAACCCTTCTAACAAAAGTCCAAATCCTCCTTTGATCAATACGCTTACAATTGCAATAAAATTCCCTAATCAAAGGAGTGGCACCAGACGCAGCTCCTAAGTCAGACCTAGTGAAGAGTAATGAAAAGATGACATGCTTGGGAAAATGGAGATATCTTAAAAAACTATCCATATGTGGTTCCAATCATCTAGACACGCATTGAATATTATCAATAAAGGGGGCCTTCTTTTCCGATTTTCTACAACTCAAAGCTTTCAAAGAACTCGAAATCTTCTCTTCTCTATCGCGATTTCTACCAAAAAACTACACCAAACTCTATCAAGTTTCTTTCAAACTACAGCAAATACCTACCAAAGCAAAGAAACACCACATAAATCTTCAGTTTTGGGCTAGAATAAAAGTTTTAAAAAACCCACTTGTTTCCTAAAGTGTTCAAAGATTTTTCCTTGTTCAACAATGTCTTCATAGAGAGCACATGGGAATAGGCCAGAATCCAATTCTCAACTTGTGAAAGGCCATAGTGTTATAGGGAGAGTAGCTGAGCCTCTTGTTGGTGCAGATAAGGATGTTGGTGTAGGAGGAAATGTTTTGATGAGATACCTAGGGATGCTCACACTGATAGAGACATTTTGCTTCAGATCCAGAAGGATCAAAAGTGGATCATGAGAGAGCCCTCGAGGCATGGTCTTATTCTTTAATGATTTAACGTTCCCTATGATGGACCTGGTTCTTCTTCCTAGAGCTATTATGAAAATTCATGTTCTTGTGCCTAGTTTTTAATAAAAATGTCCTCATTTCCACTATCATAACTCAAGTACTAAATCACAAATTCTAAAGAGTTTTCAATGTCCGAAAGCGCTTTCCACTGTTCAGACGCAAGAATCACTGTCCGGATGCCAGAATTGTTGTTCGGATGCACCTCTTGACTATAACCTAGTGAAGAGTCATGAAAATACGAAATGCTTGGGGAAATTTACAAGTTTTAAAGCACTATCCAAATGCGATTAACATAATCTAGACACGCCTTGAATATTATCAATAGATGGGACCTTCCTCTCCAATTTTTTGCAACTCACAGCTTTCAAAGAACTTAAAACCCTCTCTTCTCTTTCACAATTTCTACCATAAAACTCGGCCAAACCCTATCAAATTTCTTTAAAACTTAACCAAATACCCACCAAAGCAAAGAAACACCATTTAAATCTCCAATTTTGGGCTAGAATAAAAGTTCTAAAAATTAACTTTTTTCCCAAAGTGTTCAAAGTTTATTCCTTGTTCAACAATGTCTTCCAAGAGAGCACATGGGAATAGGCCAGAATCCAATTCTCAACTGGCCAGCGAGGGAAGTTTTTCTCACTAATTCACTAGTGGTTGAACCAGGGGTATACGTGGATAAGAATGGATTTAGACATTATTCTCATCACCTTCGCTTCCCAACCATCAAGAAGGATCGAAGGTATACTCAATATATTTTTTTAGGACAATTGTCATAGAAAGGTAAGTTATTTTGCATGATGTTGTTGCTTGTGGTGTGAGTGATTCTTACATTCGAACAATGGGAATCGTATCCAAACATTAAAAACTCTTGAGAATTTGTGATTCAATACTTGCGTTATGATAATGGAAGTGAGGATAATTTTATTAAGAAGTAGGTAAAAGAACATGTATTTTCCTAACAACTCCAGGAAGGACCAGGTGCACCATCAGGAATGTGAAATCTATCAAGAATCAAACCATGCCTCGAGAGCTCTTTCATGACCCACTTCTGATCCTCCTAGATCTGAAGAAAAATTTCTCTATCAATGCAAGCATCCCTAGGATCTCTTATTGAAGCCCTTCCTCCTACCCCAACATCCTCATCTGCACCTACCTCAAGCTTAACTACTCTCTCCATATCACAACGGCTCTTCAGTAAAGTTGTACTATCCAACTGCTTCGTGTGCTTCTTATTCAACATCCCATCCTCCACCTTAGTACCTTTACCTTTACAAATCTGGTAAGACAAATAACCAAAATGCAAAGAGGCATTATTCGTGGTCTCCTTTAACACCAGCTTCATTTGAACCATGACAGGGGAAAATAAACAAATAGTCTGAGTAGTGCAAAGTGCATACAATAACTTCGCTCTCTCAGGGTACATATGATTGTTCATACTGAGGGGCAATAGGTTGAAAATAGAAATCTGATTCAGCATCTTATATTTTTTAGTCAACAGCCCCCGTTTAAGCATCTTGGGATTCTGAAGCCAAAAAAAATTGGGTTCCCTAGTTAATCCTCTCGGCACATCCTGCATATTCATTATTGTGGCCTAGATACCATATTCACCTTGGCCACACTGGAAATCAGTGTATAACCCACTATTAAACTAACCCCTCTAACAAAAGTCAAAATCTTGCTCTGATCAATACGCTCAGAATTGAAATAAAATTCCCTTATACAAGGAGTGGAACCCCTACCAAAACTTTCCATAAATACAACCCAACCCCTATTCCTTATAATTCCAATCAGACCACAAGCGTCAAAATCATGAAAAATAACTGCCCTCTTAATGGCGATATGCGTAACAAAATGTATTGAGTATACCTTTCGATCCTTCGCGATGGTTGGGAAGAGAAGGTGATGAAAATAATGCCTAAATCCATTCTCATCCACGTATATCTCAAGTTCAGCCACTGGTGAATTAGTACAAATATCTGCCCCTCGCTTGCAAGCTGAGAATTGGATTCTGGCCTATTCTCACGTGCTCTCTATGAAGACAGTATTAAACAAGGAAAAAGCTTTGAACACTTTAGGAAAAAGTGGGTTTTTAAAACTTTTAGTCTAGCCCAAAACTGGAGATTTATATGGTGTTTCTTTTCTTTGGTGGGTATTTGGTGAAGTTTGAAAGAAATTTGATAGAGCTTGGTGTAGTTTTTTGGTAGAAATTGTGATATAGAAGAGAGGGTCTCGAGTTCCCTAAAAGATTGGAGTTGTAGAAAATCAAAGAAGAAGGTCTCGTCCATTGATAATATTCAAGGCGCATCCGCATAGTGGGAACCGCATCTGGTTAGTGCTTTAAAATCTCACCATTTCCCCAAGCATGTCGTCTTTTCATGACTCTTCACTAGGTCTGACTCAGGAGGTGCATCCAAACAACAATATTTGTGTTCGGCCAGTGATTCTTGCCTCCAAACAAAGGGAAGCTCATATAGACATTAAAAACTCTTTAGGATTTGTGATTAAATACTTGCATTATGACAGTGGAAGTGAGGACAATTTTATTAAGAACCAGGAAAAAGAACATGTATTTTCCTAACAACTCTAGGAAAAAGTACTAGGTGCATCATCAATAATGTGAAATCTGTCAAAATTTAGACCATGCCTCAAGAGCTCTCTCATGATCCACTTTAAATCCAGCTAAAGAAAAATGTCTCTATCAGTGTAAGCATCCTTAGGATCTTTTCTGAAACACCTCTTCCTACACCAACATACTCATCTGCACCTACCTCAGTCTCAGCTACTCTCCCCATATCACAACAACTCTTCAGTAAAGCTATATTATCCAACTACTTCGTGTGCTTCTTATTCAACATCCCATCCTCCACCTCAGTGCCTTTACCTATACGAATCTAGGAAAACAAGCAACCAAAATGCACAGAGGCTTTATTCGTGGTCTTTTAACACCCGCTGCATCTCAACCATGATTGGGGAAAATAAACAAATACTTTGATTAATGCAAAGTGCATACATTAACTTCGCTCTCTCGGTGTACAGATCATTCTTTGTACTAAGGTACAATAGGTTGACAACATAAATCTTCAACATCTGATATTTATTAGTCAACTACCCCTGTTTAAGTATCTTGGGATTCTGAAGCCAAAAAAAATTGGGTTCCCTAGTCAATTCTTTCGCCACATACTTCGTATTTATCACTGTAGTCAAGGTAAATTATGGCCTAGATACCACATACACTCCGGTCACACTTAAAATTAGTGCAAAATCCACTATAAAACTAACCCCTCTAACAAAATTCAAAATCCTGCTCAGATCAATACGCTCATAAATGCAATAAAATTCCCTAATCAAAGGATTGGCACCCCTACCAAAACTTTCCATAAAATCAACCCAAGCCCTAATTCTTATAATTCCACTCGCACAACAAGCAGCAAAATCATACAAAACAACTGCCTTGCCTATGACAATATGCCTTCGATGCTTTTCGATGGTTGGGAAGCAAATGTGATGAAAATAATTCCTAAAACCATTCTCATCTACATTTACCCGCAGTTCAGTCACTGGTGAATTAGTTTGAAAATCTGCCCCTCGTTTGTCAACTGAGAAATGGATTTTTGGCCTATTCCCACATGCTTTCTTGGAAGACATTGTTGAACAAGGAAAAAGCTTTGAACACTTTGGGAAAAAGTGGGTTTTTAAAACTTTGATTCTAGCCCAAAACGAGAGATTTAAATGGTGTTTCCTTGTTTTAGTTGGTATTTAGTGAAGTTTGAAAGCAATTTGATAGAGTTCGGTGGAGTTTTTTGGTAGAAATCGGGAGAGAGAAGATAAGGCTTCGAGTTCTTTGAAATCTTGGAGTTGTATAAATCGGAGAAGAAAGTCCCGTCCATTGATAATATTCAAGGCGCGTCTAGGCAGTGAGAACAGCGTCTGGATAGTGCTTTAAAATTTCTCCATTTCCCCATGCATGTCTTCTTTTCACGACTCTTAACTAAGTAAGACTAAAGAGGTGCTTCTAGAAAGCAATATTGGCGTCCAGATAGTGATTCGTGTGTCTAAACAATGGGAAGTGCATCTAGAAATTGAAAACTCTTTAGAATTCGTGATTCAATACTTGCGTTATCACAGTGGAAGTGAGGACAATTTTATTAAAAACTAGGCACAAGAACATGAACTTTCATACAAACTCTAGGAAGAAGGACCAGGTGCATCATAAGGAATGTGAAACCTGTCAAGAATCAGACCACTCTAGACCTCTCTCATTATCCACTTTTGATCCTTCAAGATCTCAAGCAAAATGTATGTATTAGTGCCAGCATCCCTGGGATCTCTCACCAAAACTCCTCTTCCTCCACCAACATCCTCATCTGCACTTATTGCTGGCTCTGCTCTTTCCCCATAGCACTATGGCACTTCAGCAAAGCTGTATTACCCAACTGCTTCGTGTGCTTTTTCTTCAACATCCCATCCTCAACTTAATGCCTTTACCCGTACAAATTTGGGCAGACAAATAACCAAAATGCAAAGAGGCGTTATTCGTTGTCTATTTCATCACCCGCAGCATCTCAACCATGATTGTGGAAAATAAACAGATAGTCTGATTAGTGTTAAGCGTATAATAGCCCTAGTTTAAGCATCTTAAGATTCTAAAACCAAACAATGTAGTCGAGGTAAATTGTGGCCTAGATGCCACATTCACCCTGGCCACACTTAAAATCAATGCAGAATCCACTATTAAACTAACCCCTCTAACAAAATTCCAAATCCTCCTCAGATCAATATGCTTACAAGTGAAATAAAATACCTAATCAAAGGAGTGGCACCCCTACCAAAAATTTCCAGAAAATCAACCCAACCCCTGTTCCTTATAATGCCACTCACACCACAAGCAGCAAAATCACGCAAAACAACTACCCGGTCTATGACAATGGGCCTAACAAAATGTATTTAGTAAACCTTCGATCCTTCTCGATGGTTGGGAAGCAAAGGTGATGAAAATAATGCCTCAATGCATTCTCAACCATGAATACCCCTGGTTCATCCACTGCTAAATCAGTGGGAACATCTGCCCCTCGCTGGCCAACGGATAACTGGGTTCTGTCCTATTGCCACGTGCTTTCTTTTAAGACATTTTTGAACAAGGTAAAATCTTTAGACACTTTTAAAAAAAGTGGGTTTTTAAAACTTTGATTCAAACCAAAAATTGGAGATTTAAATAGTGTTTCTTGTCGTTGGTGGGTATGTGGTCATGTTTGAAAGAAATTTGATATGGTTTGGTAGAGTTTTTTAGCATAAATCGTGAGAGAGAATAGAGGGTTTCGAGTTCTTTGAATGCTTGGAGTTGTATAAAATCAGAGAAGAAGGTCTCGTCCATTGATAATATTCAAGTCTCGTCTGGGCGGTGGGAACCGCGTCTGGATTGTGCTTTAAAATCTCTCCATTTCCCCATGCATTTCTTCTTTTTCATGACTCTTCACTAGGTCAGACTTAAGAGGTGCCTCCGGAGAGCAATATTGGCGTCCAGATAGTGATTCTTGCATCTGCACAGTGGGAAGCGCATACGAACATTGAAAACTCTTTAGACTTCATGATTCAATACTTGCGTTATGACAGTGGAAGTGAGGACAATTTTACTAAAAATTAGGCACAAGAACATAAATTTTCATACTAATTCTAGGAAGAAGGCCAAGGTGCATCATAAAGAATGTGAAATTTGTCAAGAATCAGACCATGCCTTGAGAGCTCTATCGTAATCCACTTCAAATCCTCCAGGATCTGAAGCAAAATGTTTGTAGCAATGCGAGCATCCCTAGGATCTCTCACCAAGACACCTCTTCCAACACCAATATCCTCATCTGCACCTATCTCTGGCCCCGCTACTCTCCCCATAGCACTACGGCTCTTTAGCAAAGCTATATTATCCAACTGCTTCATGTGGTTTTTCTTAAACATCCCATCCTCAACCTCAATGCCTTTACCCGTACAAATCTGGGCAGACAAATAACCAAAATGCAAAGAGGTGTTATGCATGGTCTGCTTCATCACCCACCTCTCAACCATGATTGGGGAAAATAAACAGATAGTCCGATTTGTGCCAAGAGCATACAGTAACTTTGCTCCCTCGGTGTTCCATGATTCTTCGTACTATAGGGCAACAGATTGACAGTAGAAATGCAATTCATAATCTTATATTTGTTAGTCAACAACCCCTATTTAAGCATTTTGGGATACTAAAGCCAAACAAAATTGGGTTACCCAGTCAATTCTCTCTCCACATCCAACATATTCATCACTGTATTCAAGGTAAATTGCGGCCTAGATACCACATTCACCCCAGCGACACTTAAAATCAGTGTAGAATCCACTATAAAAGTAACCCCTCTAACAAACGTCCAAATACTCCTCAAATTAATATGATTACAGTTGCAATAAAATTCCCTATACAAAGGAGTGGCACCCCGACCAAAACTTTTCAAAAAACCAACCCAACCCTTATTCCTTGTAATGCCACTCACACCACAAGTAGCAATATCATGCAAAACAACTGCCCGGTCTATGACAATAGGCCTAGCAAAATGTATGGAGTATACCTTCGATCCATCTCAATTGTCTGGAATCGAAGGTGATGAAAATAATGCCTACATCCATTTTCATCCATGTGTGCCCCCAGTTAAGCCCCTGGTGAATAAGTGGGAACATCTGCCCCTCACTGGCTAGCTGAGAACTGTTTTCTGACCTATTCCCACGTACTCTCTTTTAAGACATTGTTGAACAATGAAAAATCTTTGAACACTTTCGAAAAAAGTAGGTTTTGAACAGTTTGATTATAGCCCGAAACTGGACAATTAAATGGTTTTTATTGCCTTTGGTGGGTATTTGGTGAAGTTTGTAAGAAATTTGATATGGTTTGGCGAAGTTTTTTGGCAAAAAATTGTGAGAGAGAAAAGAAGGTTTCGAGTTCTTTAAAATCTTGGAGTTGTAAAGAATCAGAGAAGAACGTCCCATCCATTGATAATATTCAGGGCACGTTTGGACGATGGGAGCCGCATCTAGATAGTGCTTTAAAATCTCTCCATTTGCCCAGGAATGTCTTCTTTTCACGACTCTTCACTAGGTCTAACTCAGGAGGTGCATCCAAACAACAATATTGGTGTCTAGAAAGTGATTCTTGCGTCCGAACAATGGGAAGCACATTTGTACATTGAAAACTCTTTAGAATTCGTTATTCAATACTTGCATTATGATAGTGGAAGCGAGGGCAATATTATTAAAAACTAGGCACAAGAACATGAATTTTCCTACCAACTCTAGGAAGCGGACCAGGTGAATCATAAGGAATGTGAAATCTGTCAAGATAAGGCCATGCCTATAGAGCTCTCTCATATTCCACTTTTGATCCTCCTTGATCTGAAGCAAAATGTATGTATCAATGCAAGCATCCCTAGGATCTCTCACTAGAACATCTCTTCCTACTCCAACATCCTCATCTGCACCTATCTCTGCCTTAGCTTGTGACACTCACAAATAACCTTATGATCACCCATCAACTCGCAGAAGTACCCATGAAGGCCATTTAACCTGACACCACGTCTTACATCCCCTTTACCATGATCACAACCCAAACGAAAACCCGGCAAAGTCTCCCTTGCACAGGTGCACTACCAAACACATAACTTGTTCATGTACTAATCGTATGGTCATTCTGAGCTCCAATCCTATCAATTAGAACTTATTATTTAACCAATTTCATCATTCAAGGAAAAGGGATCAAGACCTAAAGGCTCGACAATGCTATATTTTAAATTTTCAAAATTTTGGAAGAAGCACTAGTATCTTTTGTACATGATACCAATACCTGAGCCTTCTGGTTTTTGGGACCGGTACCTAAGTGACGTGATACTGGTATCTAAGCCTTCTATCTTTCAGGTACTGATACCTATATGATTTGGTACCGGTACCTGGATCCTCTATCCTATGGGATACTGGTACCTAAAGCCTAGGTACTTGTACTTGAGCCCATTGGAATCCAAGTACTAATACCTATAAGCCTAAGTACCGGTACCTGGGTTGTTCAATAGTATGGTATTGGTACCTAAGAGCCTAGGTACAGCTACCTTGACCCAAATTTTCCCCCAATCTTTCCAATTCTCAACTTTAAACCATCCAATCACATTTCATACTCAATACATTCATTAATTTGCATCAAAATATGGTCTGAAGAGTTCATCACATGTCTCTTCTTACAAAATTTCAAGTCCATAAAAAAATAACATCATAGATTACAAAAAAGTGCAATTTGAGAGCCACACTCCAGCTCCGTCATCTACAAGGACCCAAGTGAGGGTCTTCCACCGGTGCTTATCCAACACCTGAAATATATTTCCCATAAGGGTGAGACATGCTCAAAAGGATATCTCCAAAGCTGGCTATTTCCCAATCTAGATGCATATGAAATGTCACATACAATTCAACAAATCAAGCATCCATCCAATACATATATCTCATGAATGAATACTTCTTAACCATGCCATGTCATGAGATGGAAATCACACATGCAATGTATATCTGAGCCCTCCACCAGCTCCCATAACACATGGCGTGTCATACGTATGCATCCGAACATTTCATAACCCCGCCATTAATGTTAGACATCAAATGACAATTTTATAAAAAAATTTGTGTCTTTCTTGGGGTAGGTATTTATGGACTTTCACCAAAGGGTACCCAACTGACATGTCATCTATGGACTTCCATCAACGACTTCTCATACACCGACACACTTTATAGACTCAATACCAATGAGAGTGTATATCCAACAATTCCAAGTCTTGCACCCAAGGGACAATCTAACCCTTCTTGCTAACCCCGACACATATTTTAATACAATCCATGCAACTGGGTCGAATCTAAGTCCAACCTTCCTGAGCCCATAAATAAACCCACCAAAGATGGCATTTGATCAAAAATATGCACACACACCCACACTCACGTGAATGCCCATTAAAGCGCTGCCACCTGTGCAAATGCAAATGTAGTGCACAATTGCAAGTTACAATATGATGTTCATTGCATAATGAGCATATATCAAACATATCCATCTCCTCAAATGTCAATTATATCATAAGAATATAACAATAATTCATAACATCAATCCCAAGCATTTTATATCATGTTCATTTCAAATAACATACTTAATCATTCATATGCATTTTATCAAGCACCCATAAGACACAAAGATTATGTAAACACATAGCATGCCCAAACACACATTATTCATGAAATTCAAAACCAAGCAATTTCATCAAAACCTAATCAAGCAAGATTTGTTTTAAACACATTCTTATTCCCATTTCCATATTCTAACAACCCTAGGTATGTGTTACACATGAGATTTCATCTCGAACGCCCTACCCATTTTATATTTTAACCCTAGGTTAGAAATAAACCTTGTTAAAAAATGAACCCTTCCTCTTATAATGTTTATATGCGCAGAAGAAGCTCCAAAAGACCCAAATCTAGCTTGCAAGCTTTGATCCAAAAAAAAATCATGTTTTTGAGATTTTGGCAAAACTCGCAATCTTTGGTATGTACGTGCAGTTCTCGTTGCATAGAACAACCTTTGTTCTTGGCCCGAAGAGGTCTGATGATCGGATCACCATAGATTTGAGAAGAAAGTGACGAAGAACCTTGGCTTTTCTCTTTTCTATCTGTTCTCTCTCTTTTTTTGAAAATACTGAAGCAAAAATGGGGAGAAAATCTGGTTTTCTCCCCTTTTTATACCCTCAATTGTTTGGCTTTTATTAAGCCGCATGTCTCATCTTTTTCTGATGTGATTTTATTCCAAATCAATTAAATCTCGTCCTATATTGAGTTCAATATATTTTGTTTGAACTAACTTTAAATTATTTCCTAAATTTGTGAAAAAAAAAACATGATCACATTTATTTTGGTCACGCAATGCCCGATTGCACCGTAAAAAATAAAAAATTCGACTGTCTTGAAATTCGATGAAAATTGATTGGGCAACTAGATTTTGCGAGACGAATCCAACTGTAAGGTCCAATTTGTCACCCAATTTTTGGAAAGATCAGTTTTATAACTCGTACTGTAACAGCTAATTACCATTTTGTTGTTTGTAATAAAATGTTGTATTATCCAAATGCTTCGTGTCCTTCTTCTACAACATCATATGCTCCACCTCAATGCCATTACCCATACAAATTTGGGCAGAGAGGCATTGTCCATGGTCTTCTTCAACACTTACTGCATCTTAACCATGATTGGAAAAATAAACAGATAGTCTTGTTAATGCCAAGCTCATACAATAACTTCACTCTATTGGTATACACATGTTTCTTCGTACTAACCAGCAATAGGTTGACAACGGGAATCCAATTCAACATCTTATATTTGTTAGTTAATAGCACCAGTCTAAGCATCTTAGGATTCTAAAGCCAAACAAAATTTTGTTCCCCCATCAATTCTCTTGCCACATCCAATATATTCATCACTATAGTCAAGGTAAATTATGGCCTAGATACCTAATTTACCCCAGCCACACTTAATACACAGTGCAGAATCCACTATAAAACTAAGCCCTCTTACAAAAGTCCTAATCCTCCTCAAATAAATACGTTTACTATTGCAATAAAATTCCATAATCAAAGGAGTGGCACCCCTACCAAAACATTCCATAAAATCAACCCAACCTCTATCCCTTATAATGCCACTCACACCACAAGCAAGAAAATCATGCAAAACCCAACGAGAAAGGCCAGAGGAAAGCTGTAGTTTCTAATTCTGGGGGGAGCTTGAGCCTTATGTGCTCAAAACGAGGAAGAATCCATCTACAATGATACTATTGAGAAAGATAGGGGTGATGTGTGAGTGAATAGTTGATGCTGAGAGTTTAGGGGAATATTCGAACAGTTTGAACTATTACTGATTGTGGGCTTGAGTTCTTCTTTAAGCTAGTTGAAGGGTATGTTTTGTCTCTTTTTCGTGAGTTTTACAGGCTTGACTATTGTGGATATGGATATGATGATTTTGAGGACAACAATTCGTGGGAAAGTGATAGAGGTCACTCCGACGAAGATAGCTACATGCCTGAGCTATACAATGCCTGACCACTCTAAGATAGACTACCCTCATGTGAAGTTTGTAGCAAAGGACCCTTCTAAATATGTCAAGGAGATGTACAAGAAGTTTGAGGGGTTAAAAGGCACTTTTATCCACGGTCATCTAGAGGTCGAGTATAGGTTGTTCAACAAAATCATTCATTATAATATCTACCCCAAGGGCTTAGAGAAGAAGTCAGAGATGCCAAAGATTGTTCTTTTGTATGAGTTCATGGTAGGGTCTAGGATCGATATTGCCTTGATGATTTTGGGTGTGTTGAGAGACTATTGAATGACAAGGAAACTGAAGGAGAATATGCCCTTTTGTAGTATGATCACCAAGTTCTGTTAGGGAGCTGGGGTGAAGAAGCTGGCATTCAACACTCTTTGACCTCCTGAGTTAGGCCTTATTAGTCGCGTAGGGGAAAGGAAGAGCTCTACGATGTCTAGGGCTAGTGGGTATAAGGGAAAGAGCAAGACCACTCCTTCTACTTCTGTTGATGCTACTGATGCTGCCCTTACCTTTTGAGCTACTGTTCACTAGAGACTTTGTAAGTTGGACAAAAGGTTAGGTGATATTGAGAATGAGGTAACAGCTATCAAGCGTTCTCAAGAGAGGGTGAAGAGGCTCTTTGAGTGTCCTTTTCTAGCAGAGACATTTCCAAGGGAGACTCTAGCGCCTACTTCTACTTCTACTCCTACTCTGGGCCAGGGTCTGCTCCTATTGCTACTACACCTAGATTCTTAGTGATTTACTTTAGGACCTATTTCCCAACTTTTTGTGTTTCCTTTTTATTATTCTTGTCTAGTTAGTATATAGGTTTTAGAAGAATGTTAGGAAGTTTCTTTTGGGTAGTAGTAGTATAGTAGAAGAACCTTAGGTAGTAGGTGATGAGCACAAAATATTGCATATTTAACGACATCATTACATTCATTTTAACTCAACTTTACAATTAATTACTTAGAGTTAGCCAAAGTTGTGAATAATGTTAAAATCTTGTAGTTGTAGGTAATTATAGCTTAAATGATGGATTTTAGGACCTTGCAACTATGTGTGGATGTGTGGTGAAGAGATGGACACATTACATGAGGATTTGGAGGCTTAAAAGTGAAAGAAATCAAGGAGGTATCGGTGTTTGGTAACAAGGGCACCAACACCCGCACCATTTGGCAACTGTACCTTGATTTTTCTCCTTTTGACCATGATCTACTTGGAATCTGAAATAGTTAAAAACATGAAAGTTGTAGATCTTTATGTCTTATTTATTGTGTCAGACTTTCCGCTCAATTGGACGGTTAGATAAATATTTATGACAATTCTACAAAAATTGGTCCAGAGCTGGCACCTTCCGGAAAAACCTACTGGTAGGTTTTGGCTATTGGAGTTCGACGTACTGGTAGGCCATACCGGTAGGATGTGCCCAGAATGCCTACATCTCATGCTTACTTGCTTAGGGGTCCCACCTATGATTCTCCCACTTGCCCCCTGACATATTCTTCATATATACATGTCTCCTATACCCCAAAGTCAGCAAAGGAAGGTGAAGGATGGGAGAGGAGGAGAGAGAATGATGGAGGCATAGTGGGTTGCAGGCTTGGCTTGTCCTAGCCTGTGCAATGCATCAACTTAGCCTCCGATGGATGGAAGGCCTATCACACACCTAGGGGGACCCTCCATGGACGAAAATGCAAAGTTCTTCTCCATATATTCAGCATTCACACAAGATTTGGTGGTGGCTACCTAAGCTTAGGAGTAGTCTAAGGAAGAAGATGATGAATAGGGCTAGAAGTTTATGTTTTTGCATTTTATTCACCCATTTCATTGCAATAAGTTATAGTTCTCTTGTAAACTTTATTTCTTCAATTGTAATCTCTTTTAATTCTAGTGTAATCAAGTTTAATTCAAATATTCTTGCACTTTTATTTTTCTGCTGGGTTTTCTTTTTAAGCTTTAGTTATGAAATGAATTTTCCTTTGTAGTCTACTTCCTTTTAGCATCAATACAAGTTTTAAATTTCATTTCAATACCATGTCTCTTTTCATATTTTATGTCTTTCCTTTTAGCATGAGTAGCTAGAGTTTTAGTTGGCTAAACCAAAGGAGACCTCCTATTTGGTTTGCCATTTCAACTCATTATCTTTCCTCCTCTCGGTGTACGATGTTGCGGTTTGACTGGGTTGGGGTGAGGACATGGTTGTGAGTCTTTGATATCCCGTAGACTTGTCACGGGTTATACTTGGATCCTCACCTCCATTTTAGTCCCGAGCTTCCCACGAATCAATCATTCATCTCTGCACCATTGGTGGAAGGTTTCGAATTGAATTGGTATCCCCATTGGAGTGAACCTTTTGGATTAGCCAACACTTATTTTTATTGTATTTTCATTCACAAACTTCAAACACCAAAACTCAAACCAAAAGATTTTACAATTTTCATTTTATTTTCACAAAATCACCTTCATTAGAATTCCCTTCCTTCCCTGATGAGACTACCTTCGAATACTTTTCCAAGTAAAACATGACATTCAAAAGACTCTTTGCACTTGGGGAGCACTTTTGTTCACACACACATACATATTTGTTCATTCCACCAATTTTTCATTGCCCCATTTCCCATATCATTCCGAGGGAGAGTGACACTCCCTTACACACATAAGCTATATACACATTTAAGGGTGATGTGCAAAGAGTAGGGAATACAACAACGGAAACAAACCAAGCATTTTTGGCGCCGTTGCTGGGGAAGGTTAAGCATCGATTTCAAAGGTGATTTTGGAGGACATAGGTAAGTCTTGTGATTTTCATCACGGGGCAAGGTATGTCATCTAATTTGTAAAAAGTTTGTTTTAGTTTGTGTTTTGTATTATGTTTCCTAATTATTATGAAAATGTATCAAATGCCCTTTATTTTGAAAATGTGTGTGAGATTTGTGATGAGTATGGGCACATCATTAGTAAGTCACCAATAAATTATCCGGTTCAAGACTTTATATACGAAGGTTCAAATTTAATATTGGCCTCCGAAAACTTTTACCCCAATCACTATGTTACACCGAGTTATCTGAGTTATGGTTGGGAAAATGAACCTTATAATTTTTCATCCAATCTCACACCACCAAATGAATTTTGCCTCTGTCCAACATATGCAAACTCAACCGAAGAAGAATTGAAAAATATTTTGTACGAGTTTATGCTTTACCAAATAGAATTCAATGTCCAAGTAGTCCAAGACCTCGATGCATTGACTAATCCTATAATTGCTATGGATGAAGAACAACATCTTGAGCATAGTCAATGTATTGAGGATGATCATCTCAATGGAATGCATATTGATGTTGAATCTTCCAACACTCTAAATTGTGAAACATTTTATGAAGATATCATCTCACATGAGGCTAATGAGCCCAAGGTCATTTTGTCATCTAAGAGTGGTGTTGAGATTCAAATTTCTCAACTTGGGGAGGGTATTGAAATGGAGTTAAGTTTAAAAATTTTTAAAGAGAAACTGTATACTCCATTGTTGGAATTGCATAAACTTGCCTACACCTTTGTTTGGTTGAGAATTTTTAACGACTAGCTATTGCATTGTTGGATAGATTGGTTTGGAAGGGCATTTATACAACAAAAAAAAAATTAAAATCAAAAAAATTAATGGGCGCAAGCTCATATCCGAATTGAAGTCGGATTGACATGTGCCCTTTTGTTTTCTTTTATTGTTATATTTTTATAATGTTGTAGTGTAGATTTTAGCATGAAGGTTGTTTACCTCTTCCTAATTTGGACACATTTCACTTTTAGCATCATTGTAGAAAATTTTATTGGGTATCATGTTCTAGTCTAAGTTGGGGGGTGTGAACAAGCTTTTTGTGTTTTATTTTTTTTGTTAATATATATATATATATATTAAAAGAAGAAAAAAAGGAAAAAAAAAAAAAGAGGAGTATCTCATTTCCCATTTTACTTTTATTGTTCTCATTGCATGATTCCTTGTGCATTGAGGACAATGCATAGTTTAAGTTGGGGGTTGAGATGCACCATTTACATTTTTCGCCACTTTTTGTATAGAATAGTGAGAAATGTGAAAATTTTAAAAACAAATTCGACAATTTTTGGTGAAAAATATCCAATATTAGACTATATTCCCCTATCCTAATTGTTATGGGAGTTGTGATTGTTTGATCTTCATTTTAAACTTTGAACACGAGTACACCATAGAAGTTTATCTTATGCTTGAGTATCACATATGTGTTTTCTTTCAAACTCAACCATAGTGCACCATGAACTTGTAATTTTGGCAATTTACGTATTGAATTCACATTTAGTGTTTGACATGAATAGTGGAGATGAGTAAGAACCCATGTAAGCTTTAATGTCAATCCTTGTTTGGAGGGAACTTACATTTACTCAAGGAACAATTTTTCAAATTCCAAATTTGTTCAATAATCTCATTATGCTTGTTTTGGTTAGGTGCATTTGGGTAGTTAATTGACTTTGTCTTGATATGTACAATGCCCTCCCATGTGTATCTAGAAGTAATCTTAGGTCATCTTTGAATATTTCGAGTCTTCACCTTTTTCTTGTGAAAATATTATCCCTAGTGTCGTGATTGAGCCTAATTGAAATTCATTTCTATGCCACACATTTGACCAAGCCAATGAAAATGAGAAATATCTACCTTACCTTGGTTGTTCCTTGAGTTGAATATGAGTGATTGCAAAAGTGAAGATAGAGTGGTGTGGAAATTTAAGCAAGGGATGATTGTTGTTGAAACTCAAGGCGTTGAAAAAAAAAAAGAAAGGAAAATCCAAGAAAAGGAGAAAAAAGGGGTGGAAGAAGAAAAAGAAAGAGAAAAAGAAAAGGAAAAGAAACAAAGAGTGAAGTGATGGTGTTAGCCTAGAAATCCCATAAAAAGGGAGTTCTTTTTTAAATAAAGGTTATTCACTTGAAACAACCTTCTTTGTTAATCCTATACCCTTCATTTCACCTACCTCAATATCACCCCAAGGCCCTATTATAACCCTCGAAAGTCCTAAATGATCTAGAGAAGCATGGGAAAGCATACTTTTAAAGGAAAAGAAAAGTTGATTTAGCTATCTAGTTTCCTAACATTCCTTTCATGAGATTATGTCAAGGTTGTTTCATTTTTATGCATGTACTTCATTTTTGGATTATATGTGAGTATATTTCGTTTTGAGTGCAAGATTCTATCTCACGTATACACATGGAGAACATGCCAGGATAATCATAGTGTGATTCATTGTTGAAAGAAACCCTTGGTGAGTTTTGCATCAAAGTTGAATTTAGATAACTAAGTGAATGTGAACTCCATTGTGTAAATGTTTAAATTACATGTCCATTTCACACACGCATGAGTTTGGAAATGAATGTGTATGTGGATACTCTAGAATAGCATTTAAGGCTATAATGTGTTTCATGTGTGATTTGTTTGGGTGCTTTAGACAAACCTATTTTTGACATCCTAGTGCTAGTTAAGATAAAGGGATATGCTTTAAATATTGGATACAAGGAAAATAATTTTGTAGGTATCTTCACTGGAAACCTTCACGATGCAAAACTCATCCATTAGGGATCATCTAGGGGTTTAAAGGCTTGTTGCATGTGTTAAATGCAATAGCGAAAGTAGTATAGGTTTATTCTTTGTTTTCTTAATTTTTACATTTTGTTTGCTAAGGACTAGCAAAGCTTAAGTTGGGGGGTGTGATGATCAAAAAATATTGCATATTTAACGACCTCATTACATTCATTTTAACTCAATTTTACAATTAATTACTTAGAGTTAGCCAATGTTGTGAATAATGTTGAAATCTTGTGGTTGTGGGTAATTATAGCTTAAATGATGGATTTTTGTGACGCCCCTAAAACCAGGGGTCCTTTTTCAACCATTGACCACTCGTTAACCCGAGGAAATACCCGTGCTTGTCGCACGACTCGACATCATGTTAATCGTTTTCCCTTAACCGGAATCATAACCCACACGTATAACCCGTGTTCCTTTAATCATTTAACTCAACAGAGGTCCAATTTGCCTCAATATACCTCATTTAATGTCCATTTGTATCATTGGAACTAAAGAAAACAAAGCTCAAAAGGTTGGCAAAACAATTTTAAATTTTCAGATTTTTTTGGAAGAGCTACTAGTAGGAGTTTGTTAGACCTGTCGGTAGAAGTTCTACCTGTAAGCTACTGGTAGTTTTTTCCTACTGGACAGGTACTACCTGTTAGCTACTGGTAGGTTTTTCTTGCTGGACGGGTACTACCTATTAGCTACCAGTAGGTTTGTCTACTAGACAGATACTACCTGTTAGCTACCGGTAGGTTTTGCCCAGAATTTTATGTTTCATCAATGTTTCATTTCCAATTCATCCCAAACCTTCCCAAATCCATCTCAAGCATGTATAATGAAGTTTTCTACATTATACACGATGCATACAAGTTCTACTACATGTCATTTACACGGTTACATGTCAAAATGGAATTTTAACAAAAGTTTACACCAAACTTGTATTCAAAAGTCATAACCCGGCTTTTCTTCACCCAAGAGGCCCCGAATGCGAGCCATCCGCCATAGTATGTCCTGCACCTGAAATGTTTCCCTTATAGGGTGAGCCAACGCCCAGTAGAATGTTTCCTACGGAGGCTACTCTCCAACCTAAGTGCATATGCAATATTCACATACAACATTTAACAACAACAATCACTCCAACCAACACTTAAGCAAGTCAAGGTTGGAATCTAACATACCATGACATGAATTGAGATGATGCCCATTCATGCAATTTACCCGAGCCCCTCCCGACTCCGCAACACATGCAATGCTAATGTGTATTAAAACCAAGCTTTTCTAACTCCGACTATTTACCTTCACCCCATGCTATGCAGTGAGTATCAAAATCGGTCTTTCCAAGCCCCCACCATTTGTGTTACACACCCAATGGCTAACTAAAATTTCTGGGCCTTTCTTGTGGTGGGTATTTGTGGACTTACACCAACGGTCACCCAACCAACACGGAATTCATGGACTTCCACCAACGGTACCGCGTACACCGACACACTTTGTGGGCTCTTATACCAACGGAAGTGCGTATCCAAATACCGGGTCTCTCACCCGAGGGATAGTCTAGCCCTTCTTGCTACCCCAACCCAATTCTTTTTCATGCAGCCGTGCGACTCAAACGGATATTCAATCCAACTTCCCCGAGCCCACCCATCATCCACCTACATGGTATTTGATGCCAACTATGCACCCACACCCATAAAATGTGATGTCTACGTGCATATGCAATGTAATGCATCATTGCTATTTCAACATCATGTCCACATGTAATGAATGTCACATGAGCAAAATTAACTACATTCAAACAAGTTCCAAGGCAATTTATATCCGGAGTATATAATTACCAAACTTTCTCATAATGCTATATATCAATGAACATATATCCACATTTCATTTTCAACAACAATTCACAAGCATGTTGTTACATAACATATGCTAACAATATGCTTAATTCTCAAGGTATACAATAAACACATAACATGCCCACATAACCCCCAAATTCCATGGATTACATTGAGTCTAATTCACAACCAATTTTACCCAATTTCAATACCCATTTCATCAATTTCCACAACATAGGTATTGATAAAATCTATTTATCAACATATCCATTGCATACAATACCCTAGGTTGTAAATAAACCTGAGTAGGAAGGAACCTTACTACTTGAAGCGTGAAGAATGACCATAGGAAGTCTCCAATAACCCGCTCCTACAGCTCGAATCTTCTCCCCCAAAAAATCCCCCTTTTCAACCTTTGGTGAAAATCCTCATTTTTTGGTGCGTAGGCATAGCCCTTGACAAGGAGATCAACTTTTCCTCTTGGCCCGAGCGGATTTGAGCGACAGAACGTTGTAAATCGTAGAGAGAATGTGGAGGATCAAAGCTCTTTCCCTCTCTTATTCTATCGGCTAACAACTGGACACAAATGGGGCAAAAAAATCAGATTTTACCCCTATTTATAGTCTTAGAATACTTTGCCCATATTATGTCACACGTCCCTCTTTTCCCGGGTCCATTTTTGCCCCAAAACGATTAAATTTCGTCCCGGTTTAAGTTTCAAATATTTGTATTTTAAATTACATTTAATTATTGCCCAACTTTGGAAATTGTATCCAAAAATTTTGTTTTGGGGTCACCCAAGACTCGACCGCCTCATAAAAATTTGACATGGTAACTAGATTTCGCGAGATGAATCCAACGATGAGGTTCGTTTCGTCATTCGAGATCTAGAAAAATTCAAATTTTCAACCCATACTATAGCGGCAAAATTACCGTTTTTTCTTATTTACAGAAGTTTAAATTTACCGGGTTTTACATTCTCCCCCCCTTAAAGAATTTCCCCTGAAATTCACACACCCACACATATACACTTTACCGTATGCATATACAACAATGACTTTATACATAAAATCATAAAACTTGTACCTCTATCCTCGAACAAGAATGGATAGTTGGTACGTATAGTGTCCTCACGCTCCTATGTCGCCTCCTCTATGCCTCGATACTGCCACAACACTTTCACTAGCCTCATAGTCTTGCATCGCAAAATCTGCTCCCGGCTATCCATGATACGCACCGATCCCTCCCCGAAAGTCCCATCCGCATCAACAATCATCTCACCCCAATCCATTACATGTGTCAGATCTGGAGTATATTTTCGGAGCATAAAGACATGAAATATTGCGTGCACACCCGATAGATTTGGCGGTAATGCCAATCGGTAAGCCACTGTACCCACCCTCTCGAGTACCTCAAAGGACCCGATAAACTTTGGTGACAGCTTTTCTCGTTTGTCCAGCCTGACCACTCCTCTCTTAGGCATCACCTTCAAGAAGACGTGATCTCTTACCTCAAACTCTAGAGGTTGCCACCGTCTATCGGTATGGCTCTTTTGTCGGCTCTCAGCAATAAGAAAATGCTTCTATATCAAATTCACCTTCTCCAAGGTGTCTCTAATCAAATTCGGACCCGTAGAGGGTCTCTCTCCCACCTCTGTCCAACAGACCAGAGAACGGCAAGGCCTCCCATAAAGTACCTCATAGGGTGTCATTTGTATGCTTGTCTAATAACTGTTATTGTAGGAAAACTCCACTAAGGGTAAATGCTCTTCCCAGCTACCATTGAGATCTAAGACGCATGCCCGCAGCATATCCTCTAATAACTGGATGGTCATTTTCTATTGACCGTCCGTCTAGGGATAAAATGTTGTACTCACTATTAACTAAGTCCCCATAGCCCATTGGAAGCTCCACCAAAAGTGGGCGGTGAACCTGGGATCCCGATCCGATACTATAGATACGGGCACCCTCATGCAACCTAACAAACTCCCGTATGTAGAATTTGTAGAATTCCTCCAGTCGGGAGGTCATTCACACTACCAAAAAGTGCACCAACTTCGTAAGCCGGTCCACTATCACCCACACTGTGTCATGTCCCCACAATGTCCGTGGCAAGTGGGTCTCATGTCCCCTCGATGTCCGTGGCAAATGGGTCACAAAGTCCATGGTGATATGATCCCACTTCCACTCAGCTACCTCTAAGGCCTAGAGTAACCCTACTGATCTCTGGTGCTCAGTATTAACCTGCTGACACTGAGGCATCTACTGACAAAGTTACCAACCTGCCTCTTCATCCCACTCCAATAATACTAGCGATGAAGATCATGTTACATCTTCGTGCTACATGGATGTACTACAAATCGGGAGCAGTGAAACTCCCTAAGGATCTCCTCTCTCAGATCCGCTAACTCGGAAACTATAACCCTTCCCCTGTACCGGTGGTTGTCATCTGAGTGAATAGCTCAATCCTCGTCACCGATACCCGCCTGCACTCGATTCCTGATGGATAAGAACTCAAAATCCTACCTATAGAATTTAATCATCCTGCTCAATAGGGAAGGTGTAGCCACTAAGCTCCCTAAAATGCCCCGAGCTTGATCCCTATAGTGTAACTCAAACTATCCGATAGTCTCGAGCATCTGCCATTACCAGAAAGTCACACTAGCGAAGAAAATACCTCAAACTGTTCTCCGTATAAGTAGTGACGCCAAGCCTTCAAGGCAAAGACAATGGCCGCCAACTTTATGTCATGTGTGGGGTAATTCTGCTCGTGATTCTTTAATTGCCGAGAATCATAAACCACAACCCTCCCGGATTGCATCAATACGCAATTGAGTTTGTCCTTCAAGGCCTCACAATACACTGTGTACCTCTGTCCTCTTTTCAAAAATATCAAAATAGGAGCAGAAGTAAGTCTCTACTTCAACTCCTGGAATGCCTTCTCACACGCATCATTCCACTCAAACTTAACCTCTTTCCGGGTCAATCTCGTCATAGGTGCAGCTAATCGGGAGAAATCCTCAATGAATCTCATATAATACCCCACCAATCCCAAGAAACTATGTATCTCGAAGACTGACTTGGGCTTCTCCCAATTCATAACTGCTTCAACATTTTTCGGATCCACGAATACACCCGAAGTCGACACTACATGTCCCAAAAATTTCACCTCAGTAAGCTAAAATTCACACTTGCTGAACTTGGCGTACAACTGATGATCTCTTAACATCTGGAGAACAATCCTCAAGTGATCCTCATGCTCCTCCTCAGACTTGGAATATATCAGGATGTCGTCAATGAAAACCACGACGAACCGATCAAGGTAGGGTTGAAACACCCTATGCATGAGATTCATGAATGTTGCCGGGGCATTCCTCAATCCAAATGGCATCACAGTGAACTCAAAATGCTCATACCACATTCTGAATGCCATCTTAGGGATATCCGCCTCCCTGATCCTCAATTGATGGTAGCCCGTGTGGAGATCTACCTTGGAGTAGACCCGCGCTCCCCTCAGCTGATCAAACAGATCATCAATCCTCGGCAAAAGGCACTTATTCTTAATAGTGACCTAGTTTAAATATCGATAATCTATACACAACCGAAGGGTCTTATCCTTCTTCTTGGCAAACAACACCGGAGCACCCCAAGGTGAAGTGCTCGGTCTAATAAACCCCTTGTCCAACAACTCTTGTAACTGAACCTTGAGTTCTTGCAACTTGGTTGGCGCCATTCTATATGGAGTCATAGAAATAGGAGATATACCCAGATGTAACTCAATGTTGAAGTCCACATCCCTATGGGGAGGCAATCCTGGTAGTTTATCTGGAAAGACGTCCTGATACTCACACATAATCCAAGGTAAATCTAACTCCTATTTCACCTCGCCCTGTAAGGTAAGGCTCGCAAGCCAACCCATTAACTTCCCGTGCCATTGAGATTTATACACGACTTGGGGTAAAGCGTCGTGCTTTTCCCCCTGAAACTTAAAATAAACACCATCCATTGTATAAGCAGTGACCCTCTTCCTATCACAATTAATGACAATCCGATGTGCCGCCAACCAATCCATCCCGATAATCACATCAAACTCCGACATGTCCATGACCCTAAGGTCCACAGTGAGTAGAATCCCTGAGATTTCTAACTCACAGTCCTGACATATTCGGTCAACATACACCCTAGCTCCTAGGGGTGAATTCACATATATTGGCTCTTCCAAGGTATCCACCTCTAAGCCCAAATCCCTCACACATGATGCAGAAATGAATGAATGTGATGCACTAGAGTCAAATAACACCCTAGCCTATAAGCAAGAGAGTAAAAATATACCCTGTATAATTGATTGATCCACCAGCTTAGTCTGTGGCACCATGGCATAAACACGCCCCTAAGTTCCTGAAGTACTAGTTTATGAGCCCTATCCTCAGCCTCAATCCATGCCCTAGCCTATCTGGCCTGCTTACGGAGTCCCCACCCGTGTAGTGATAGGAGCATGAGTAGCACCCTAAAACTGGTACTGACTTTCCTAGCCCATGGTGGGGTAGGGAAGAATGTAGAGTTTCTGTGGCTGCCCCACCGATGACTGGGACTAAGACGTTCCATAACTCTAAGTTCCTTGCCTCTGTGGGTAATTTTGCTTCATATGACCCAGTTGGTGGCAATGGAAGCATGTCCTCTAACCCGCCTGATATGTAGTCCCTAGGCTTCTCCCGCCTTGGAAGGATCGACCTTGCCTTGGCCCAAATAGCCACGACTCTATCCCTGTGGAGGAAAAGTTCATTGCCTCTTTCCTAAGCTAGAAGAAGAGGATTGGCCCTCCTTCTTCTTGTCCTTGGCACCCAAATCTCGAATGCTCCTTGCGTCCTCAATCTCTCTCTCAATGGCCATAGCTGTGGTGACCATTGAGTCCAAGTCTTACAGAAGAAGACCCACAATTTTGCCGAGGATGGACAACTTTGAGCCATCCTTAAACTTTCTCACTTTGGTCATATCTATGGCCACATAATCATCAACGAAACGTGTTAATTTCTTGAATTTAGCCATGTATTCCATCACTGTCATGGTTCCTTGTTTCAAGTCTAAAAACTCTCTGGCCTTTGCATGCTTAGCAGCCGCCAAAAAGTACGTTCCCATGAAGAGTTCCTTAAACTCTACCCAAGTCATAGCCTCCAAGTTCTTGGAGTCCTTTACCCAATCCCACCATAATTAGGGTTCTCCCTCCAATTGAAATGTAGCTAGGGTTATCTTCGTGGCATTAGAGGTGATCTCCATAACCCTCAATACCTTATCGATTTGTCAGAACCAATGGCCAGCCACCATCGATTCCGCCCCTCCCTTGCATACCGACGGTTTATGTGCTTTAAACTTCTGGAGGTTGCTCGTGCCTCCTTGCCCCACATTTGCACCCATCTGTGCAACATTAGCAGCTATAGCACTAGCTTGTGCAATCGTAGTAGCCGTCGCACCAATAGCCTCCATAAAGGCTTATTGGTCAAAAGTCAATGGTGGTTGGTTGTTCTGTCCACCCTGATGTTCCCTCTCTCTAGTTGTCATCTACACACATGTCAGATAGCAATAGAGCATTTATTTAGTATACCATGATACGGACCAAACTTGAAACATTGAGATTTTTCTCCTTATCTCCCTAGTAGAATTTATACCACCCACTAGTAAACATTTATACCTTGAACTATCTTGTTCATTTCTTTTTCGACCTCCAAGGTTATGTTTTCTAACCCTAGTGTCCCTTTCCATATACATTTTACCATGTATATCTTTCACATAATCACATAGCACGTAATCATGTAACACAATGTAAGCATAAAGGATGAAATGTACAATGCATGCAATGGTCAAAACCCAAAGCCCATCAAGCCCTAGATAATTCATATACCTAGGCTCTAATACCAAGCTATGACGCCCCTAAAACTGGGGGTCCTTTTTCAACCATTGACTACTCATCAATCTGTAAAAATACTCGTGCTTGTCGCATGACCCAACATCATGTTAATCGTTTCCCCTTAACCGGGATCATAACCCACACTTATAACCCCTGTTCCTTTAATCATTTAATTCAACGAAGGTCCAATGTGCCTCAATATACCTCATTCAATGTCTATTTATATCATTGGAACTAAAAAAAAACAAAGCTCAAAAGGTTGGCAAAACAATTTTAAATTTTTAGATTTTTTTGGAAAAGCTACCGGTAGGTGTTTGTTAGACCTACCGGTAAAAGTTCTACCTGTAAGCTACTGGTAGATTTTTTCTACTGGACAGGTACTACCTGTTAGCTACCAGTAGGTTTTGCCTACTGGACGGGTACTACCTATTAGCTACCGGTAGGTTTGCTTGCTGGACAGGTACTACCTGTTAGCTACCAGTAGGTTCAGCCCAGAATTTTATGTTTCATTAGTTTTTCATTTTCAATTCATCCCAAACCTTCTCAAATCCATCCCAAGCATGTATAATGAAGTTTTCTACATTATACACAATGCATATGAGTTCTATTACATGTCATTTACACAGTTACATGTCAAAATGGAATTTTAACAAAAGTTTACACCAAACTTGTATTCAAAAGTCACAACCTGGCTTTTTTTCACCCAAGAGGCCCTGAATACGAGTCGTCCACCAGAGTATGTCCCGCACCTAAAATATTTCCCATAAAGGGTGAGCTAACGCCCAGTAGAATATTTTCTATAGAGGATACTCCCCAACTCTTCGAGAATTTCTGAGGCAACAACCGCCTACCTTCCAAGGGAGCTCCAATCCTTTGGATACGAATAGATGGATCCACTAGGTGAAGAAGATTTGTGACGGCATGGGAGTTACCAAAAACTTGAGGGTTGGCTTAGCTACCTATTTGTTTGAGGGGGATGCCGACCATTGGTGGGATTAGGTAAAAAGACGAAGGAACACAGATGCACTTACTTGGGAGGAGTTCGATCAAGTTTTTCAAGATAAATATTTTCCTGAGTCAGTTAGAGACAAGATGAGTGTCGATTTCCTCACTCTTCAATAGGGTAGTTTGACGGTGGGGGAGTATGAGAGAAAGTTTGAGGAATTGTCCCGATATGCCACAGAATTCATATCCACAGAGGCCAAGAGGGCCAAATATTTTGAGCAGGGCTTGAGGTCGGCCATTAGAGAGAAGCTTGTGGCTCTTTTGATCCATGACTATGGGGATCTTGTGGATAGGGCTATGTTGGTGGAGAAAGACATGGAAGATAATCAACGACAACAGAACCTTATGACGGGAGGTCCGATCAGGACCGGTGCTAGTAGCAGTGAAGCACAGAAAGCGGCACCCTACCGTCGCCGAGATCAGGCAGTTGGATAGAGACCACAGACAACTCGAGGAGTGGGAGGAGTACTAGAGAGAGTAGGTACTGACCCACGTCGATGCTTTGCATGTGGAGGTGTTGGACACTACAAAGATAACTGCCCATTACTTTCAACCAACACCAACCAAGCAATCGGGCGTGTGAATGCAAACAAACCACCGATACAGAGGCCACAAACGCAGAGGCCAATAGTAGCTACAGCACCTAGCATCGCTCATCAAGGAAGAGTGTTTGCTATGACTCAACCTAAGGAGGATGCCTCCAATGCCGTAGTGGAAGGTATCGTTCTTCTTTACAATTCTTGGGCCTGAATTTTATTTGATCTGGGTGCAACTCATTCATTTATACGTACTGCATATGCTATTAAATTGGGATTGGGCTTCGAGAAGCTAGAACATGCGTTATGTATTAATATGCCTACGGGTGAACGATTGGATACTAGCCGGGTGTGTAGGATTTACGTGCTTTGAATTGGGGATCACGAATTGATTGTAGATTTGGTTATTTTAGACATGAAAGGGTATGACGTGATCTTTGGAATGAATTTGTTATTCACATTCCGGACGATAATTGATTGTTTTCATAAACGAATTTCTTTCCAATTACCGGGGGGTAGTATTCAGTTTTATGAATGATCGAAATTCCTCCCATCCATTTCCTACTTCGGGTAGTAGATTCTTAAAAGCGAAGGCGGGGAGTCGTTTGAGTCTCTTAGCTAGCTTGATGGGAGATGATCGGGATAAATTCCATGTGGATGTGGTGTTGATAGTATCAGATTTTTTGGATGTCTTCCTAGATGAACTACCCGGGCTACCCCCACACAGGGAGATCAAGTTCAAGATAGATCTCTACTCTAGAACCGAACCCATATCCATTGCTCCCTATCAGATGGCACCGTTGGAGTTAAAGGAGCTAAGGAAACAGCTGGATCATCTGTTGACCATTGGGTTTATCCGTTTGAGCACTTCACCTTGGGGAGTCCTGGTATTATTTGTGAAGAAGCATGATGAAAAAATTTGGTTATGCATGGATTACCGAAGATTGAATCGAGTAACAATGAAGAAAAAATACCCTTTGCCATGAATCGACGACCTATTTGATCAATTGAGGGGTTCTAAGTATTATTCTAAGATTGATCTTTGCACAGGGTATCATCAATTGCAGATCAAGGAGGAAGATAATCCTAAGACTGTTTTTCATACTCGGTATGGTCATTTCGAGTATATGGTGATGCCGTTCGGATTGACTAATGTTCCAGCAACCTTCATGGATTTAATGCATAGGGTATTTTGATCGTGTCTAGATCAGTTTATCATCGTGTTTATTGATGACATACTAATCTATTTCCGGACTCACGTGGAACATGGACGCCATATCTCTATTGTACTACAGACATTGAGAGAACATAAGTTATATGCGAAGATGAGTAAGTGTGAGTTTTGGATGAAGAAAGTGCAATTCCTTGGCCATGTTATGTTGGAACAAGGGGCAGCAGTTGACCCCGCAAAGGTTGAGGCAGTGATAAAGTGGGAACCACTAAAGAATGTGACCAAAGTACATAGTTTTCTGGGCTTAGCAAGCTACTACCGGAGGTTTGTGGAAGGGTTCTCAAAGTTAGCAATGCCGATGACATGTCTCACAAAGAAGGGAGAAAAATTCTTGTGGACTCAAGAATGTGAACTATCTTTTCGCACCTTGAAGGAGAAGTTGACAACCGCTCCTGTCCTCATTATTCCGAGTAGTGGGCAAGGATACGATGTGTGTACCGATGCTTCGTTATGAGGCTTGGGGTGTGTGCTAATGCAAGGAGGGAAGGTGGTTGCCTACGGCTCTAGGCAACTCAAGGTTCATGAGCAGAAATATCCCACCTATGACTTAGAGCTTGCCGATGTGGTCTTTGCTCTTAAGTTGTGGAGGTGTTATTTGTATGGAGAGAAATTCCAAGTGTTCTCTAATCATAAGAGCCTCAAGTATATCTTCACACAGAAAGACTTGAATTTTCGGCAAAGAATGTGGATTGAGTACCTAGAAGACTACGATTTTACACTCAACTACCATCTGGGGAAGGCGAATGTAGTAACTGATGCACTTAGCAAGAAGTCTTGGGGTGAACTCAATGTTTCCATAGGTGAATGGAAGTTGAAGGATGCCCTTTGAAATTACGATCTATAGGTTGGAGAAGATGGATCCCAATCATGCTTGTTCAACCTTGTGGCTCAACCTACTTTCCAACGTAGGGCTGTGGAATTGCAATGCTTGGATCCTGAATTATCGTCAGTTCAAGCTAAATTGGAGAATGGAGAAACTATGGAGGGTTGGTCTTTGAGAAATGGAGAATTGAGATATGGGGAGAAGCTATGTGTTCCCGATGATTCATCCCTAAAGGAGAAGATACTTGGAGAGTGTCATCGCTCTAAGTTCACTATCCACCCCGGTAGCACAAAAATGTATAGGGACATGAAGTGTCAATATTGGTAGAAGGGAATGAAGAAGGATGTGGGAAGGTTCATAGCACGATGTGCGGTATGCCAGCAGGTGAAGATCGAACATCAAAAGCCAGGAGGATTACTACAGTCTTTGCCTATCCCAGAGTGAAAGTGGGATCACATCACCATGGTCTTCGTGTCGGGTTTACCATGGACGTCGCTCGGGCATAATGCAGTATGGGTTATTGTGGATAAACTCACCAAGTCTGCTCATTTTTTGGGTATGAAGACCACGGACACATTCGAGACTTTGAGCTAGTTGTATATCCGTGAGATTATGCGATTGCATGGAGTTCCACTTTTTATCGTGTCGGATCGTGATTCTCGGTTTGTGGCACGGTTCTGGCAAAGTCTACAACAAGCCATGGGGACAGAGTTACATTTCAGCACAGCTTTTCATCCCCAAATGGATGGCCAATCCGAGAGGGTGATACAGATTGTGGAAGACATGTTACGTGCTTGCATGTTGGACTTCAAAGGAAGCTAGAGTGATCACTTTCCATTGGTGGAGTTTGTGTATAACAACATCTATCAGGCAAACATTGGGATGGCACCTATGAAGCATTGTATGGAAGACCGTGTAGATCCCCGACGTGTTGGTTGGAAGTCAGCGAGAGTAGTTTGTTTGGACCGGAGATTGTTCGAGAAACTACTGAAAAAATTCAACTCATCCGAGAGAGGTTACGCACGGCACAAAGTCGACAGAAAAGCTATGTGGATCAAAGATGAAGACCCTTGGAATTCGAAGTGGGAGACTACGTGTTCCTCAAAGTATCACCCAAGAAAGGAGTATTTAGATTCGACAAGAAGGGAAAGTTAGCGCCAAGATATATCGGCCCATTTGAAGTGATCAAAGTTGTCGGCAAAGTGGCATATCAGTTGCGGTTACCAGCTCAGTTGTCTGGGGTACATTACGTGTTCCATGTATCGATGTTGAGAAATTGTCAATCGGATGCAAAGCCGGTCGTAGACTTGGAAGATATTGAAATTCAAGACAAAGCAACCTATGAAGAACAACCGGTGAAGATTCTCAACGCCAAAGAGAAGGTGCTCCGCAACAAAGTCATCCGACTAGTGAGGGTTTTGTGGCAACATCATGGAGTGGAAGAAGCTACTTGGGAACCGGAGCTAGAAATGCGAGAGAAGTACCCGCACTTATTCGCTACTTGAGGTAAGTTTCGAGAACAAAACTTTCTTTAAGGAGAGTGGATTGTAAACCCCCACATGTCTAAACTATCAACAATCGTCCAATTAGCTTCATTTTGCATTTAACGTCTCCATTTACATCCTAAATTAAAATATAAGAATAATAAGTATATTTAGGCTCCNTCTCTATAGCCATACTGAAAATGGCTAGGACAAGATCTAGCTGAGACACCTCAACCAACGCCCCAGAAGTTACTTCGTCTATGCAGACTACCTTTCACCAATTTGATCATAAATCTTTGTTGGAAAGTCCAAATTGTGCACCGTTATTTTTGTTAGAACCCTAACTTGTATATCTTTCCAACCATATAGGTCACACATACTAGAACTACCTGAGTCAAATCAGTTTATTCTCCGAAGTTGATAAAAAACATTGCACTTTGGTGTTCCTTGGATAGTTAAGTGTTGTACTTTCTTCTTAGACTTTGAAGGTGTAAACCCCCACATGTTTATATTAATATAGTAATGTACTTGTTTAGTGATTCTTATATATGTAATGGCGTAAGAATAAACTATATATATTGACACTGTAAGAATAAATACTAGGGAGGAATAAAATAGTAATTTTAATGTTTCGAGTATAAATTTATTTTAATTGTGAAGTAAATCATAAANAAAACTGTAAGAATAAATATTATGGAGGAATAAAATAGTAATTTTAATATTTTGAGTTTAAATTTATTTTAGTTGTGAAATAAATCATAAAAATAAATTTTTTTTATGTTAAAACAACATTAAAAATGAATCCAGAACATCGAAAAACCTTAAGGTAGTCATATGGATCAAATTGGAGATCTTAGTGGCAAAACCATAATTTTGAAGAAACCCAAAACAAGCTGTGAACAGTAAAAATCGGGGTTGGCTGTGTTTAAAACACTGATTTCAGCCCCTTTAACCTCATTCCTTTCACTCCACTCTCACCCCACACCTCTTGGAACCCTAGGAAAAGGTAAAGGAAAGGAAGGAGAGGAGAAAGGAGATCTATAGGGCTTGGACTTTCACTTGGAATTATTGATTCTAGGTAGGAATTTCTTCTCATTTTCTTATATTGAGGCTAGGGTTTATATCTATGTATATGTTGCTTCTAAATCTTAGATATATGTTATGAAATCATTATTTCTTGATACTCTTGCAAATATTATCATGTTTGGAATGAAGTTATGGTTTGATAGCCATGAAATTCTTGAAATCTCAAAACTCTTGTTTCTTTTAAAAAATAGAGATTTTTCTTCTTGATATTCCTTAATTCTTGATTTCAAAACTCTAGTGCTTTGTTTGAACAATAAAAATATATGTTTGATGATCTCTTGCATATTTTTCTTAAATTATTCTATTGGAATCATATGGGAGAAAATTGGGGATTTTTGAGATTTAATGTGATTTGAGAACTACCTATGGAATTTGGGGGTTTTGAAAATTATGAACTTTTGTTAAGAAATTATTGGTGATTGTATCTCATAGAGGTGTTTGAATGATCATGGGTGGTCGTTGACTGGGTATTGTAGAGTGGGTAAATGTGTGTGGTTCTTACTCCATGTGGGTTTGAACTTTTCCTATCACTCGTAGTGGGGTTGGTGTCTTGCGAGGACTAAACCACTATTAGCTCACGGGTGCCATGCTAGAGGATTAGTATACTATGCCTGGGTCGGATTCGTTATTGCCGGTGTATTGGTATGGGACAATGCATCGATAGGCGCCCTTCCTAAAATTTGATATCCTTGCGAGGATTTGTGTGTGTTTGGGCCAGGATATTCTCGATGTATTTATTCATGCGATTATCTTACATCAAACTTGAGATACAATGTGGTTATTGTTTATTGCGTTATCTTTTAGATATGATTGTCTTGGAAATTGTTGTGGGAATAATTACTCTTTGGAATGGTTATTTATGGTGGGATTGGCTTACTCTTCCACTTGATTATTGTTAATGTATAAACTTGAGATCCTTGAAAATGTCATGTTTTCTTTCAAAATTTATGTATGCTATTTGTGAAATGAGACCAACTATTTTCTATGTTTTTCAAACCTTGTTAGAGTTTTGGAGGATTTTCCTACAGAGCTTAGTGCTCACCCCCTACCAATAATGTTTTCTTTTCATATTTCGTGCTAGAGGAAGATCTCGGCGTTGACAAGCCGGGAAATTGGGAGGTTCCACCACAGGGGAACTTAGATCCTGAGGTGGACATCTAGAGCTATAATTTTATTTTTGTGCTAGATTAGGGAATTTATTTACGATCATGAATAGTCTATTATTTTGTTTATTCTGCTGCTAGGTTTTAGTATAATTCTTTTGGAATGTAAAGTTCATAGCTTGGCCTATTCTTTTGGGATGATATTGTGGATATTACATGTGGTGAATGAAATTTTATTATTTGATGGGTAAATAGACCCGGTGTGGTCAATATTTATTCATATATGGATCCGGTGTGGTCAATGTAGTATAATTGCACAGGTTGTGTTTTGGGTAGAGCTCCCCGTACAAAGGAGACTTTGCCCAAATTTTGTTAAATTAAGGATGTTCTTTAATGATGGATTTATTTAGTTGTTCTCATGACATGAATTTTTTTAAATGGTAATGTCATCCAAGGTGATTGTTGGGGCGTTACATTTACACAGTTACATGTCAAAATGGAATTTTAACAAAAGTTTACACCAAACTTGTATTCAAAAGCCACAACCCGGCTTTTCTTCACCTAAGAGGCCCTGAATGTGAGTAATCCGCCAAAGTATGTCCCGCACCTAAAATGTTTCCCATAAAGGGTGAGCCAACGCCTAGTAGAATGTTTCCTACAGAGGACACTCCCCAACCTCAGTGTATATGTAATGTTCACATGCAACATTTAACAACAACAATCATTCTAACCAACACTTAAGCAAGTCAAGGTTGGAATCTAATATACCATGCCATGAATTGAGATGATGCCCATTCATGCAATTTACCCGAGCCATTCCCGGATCCACAACACATGCAATGTCAATGTGTATTGAAACCGAGCTTTTCTAGCTCCGGGTATTTACCTTCACCCATGCTATATAGTGAGTATCAAAACCGGATTTTCCAAGCCCCCCGCCATTTGTGTACACATCCAATGGCTAACTAAAATCTCTGGGTCTTTTTTGGGGTGAGTATTTATGGATTTACACCAACGGTCACCTAATCAACATGGAATTCATGGACTTCCACCAACAGTTCCGCGTATACCAACACACTTTATAGGCTCTTATATCAATGGAAGTGCGTATCCAAATACCAGGTCTCTCACCCGAGAGATAGTCTAGCCCTTCTTGCTACCCCAACTCAATTCTTTTTCATGCAAGTGTGCGACTCAGCTGGATATTCATTCCAACTTCTCCGAGCCCACCCATCATCCACCTACATGGTGTTTGATGCCAGCCATGCACCCACACCCATAAAATGTGATGTCTACGTGCATATGCAATATAATGCATCATTGCTATTTCAACATCGTGCCCACATGTAATGAATGCCACATGAGCAAAATTAACTACATTCAAACAAGTTCCAAGGCAATTTATATCCGGAGCATATAATTACCAAATTTTCTCATAATGCTATATATCAATGAACATATATCCATATTTCATTTTCAACAATAATTCACAAGCATGTTATTACATAACATATGCTAACAACATACTTAATTCTCAAGGTATACAATAAACACATAACATGCCCACATAACCCCCAATTCCATAGATTATATTGAGTCTAATTCATAACTCATTTCAAGGTAAAATTTTATTTTACCCAATTTTAATACTCATTTCATCAATTTTCACAACATAGGTAATGATAAAATTTATTTATCAACATACCCATTACATACTACACCCTAGGTTGTAAATAAACCCGAGTAGGAAGGAATCTTACCTCTTGAAGCGTAAAAAACGACCGTAGGAAGTCTCCAATAACCCGCTCCTAACTCAAATCTTCTCCCCCCAAAAATCCACTTTTTCAATCGATGAAAATTCTCGTTTTTGGTGTGTAAGCGTAGCCCTTGACGAGGGGATCAACTTTTTCTCTTGGCCTGAGTGGATTTGAGCGACTAAACGTCGTAGATCGTAGAGAGAAGGTGGAGTATCCAAGATCTTTCCCTCTCTTCTTCTATCGGCTAATAGCTGGACATAAATGAGGCCAAAAAATTAGATTTTACCCCTATTTATAGTCTTAGAATACTTGGCCTATGTTGTGTCACACGACCTTCTTTTTTCGCATCTGTTTTCATCCCAAAATGATTAAATTTTGTCCCGATTTAAGTTTAAAATATTTTTATTTTAAATTATATTTAATTATTTTTCAAATTTGGAAATTTTATCTAAAAATCTCATTTTTTGGTCACCCGAGACTCGACCGCCTCGTAAAGTGTAAAAAAATCGGTTATCTCAAAATTCGATGAAATTTGACTTGGTAACTAGATTTCGTAAGACGAATCCAACAGTGAGGTCCATTTCATCATCCAAGATCTAAAAAAATTTATATTTTTAACCCGTACTGTAGCAACAAAATTATTATTTTGCCCTTATTTACAAAAATTTAAATTTACCAGGTTTCATAATTTTAGAACCTTGCAACTGTGCGTGGATGTGTGGTGAAGAGATGGACACATTACATGAGGATTTAGAAGCTTAAAAGTGAAAGAAATCAAGAAGGTATTGGTATTTGGTAACAGGGGCACCAGCACCCGCACCATTTGGCAGTTGTACCTCGGTTTTCCTCCATTTTGACCATGTTCTACTTGGAATATGAAACAGTTCAAAGCATGACAATTGTAGATCTGTATGTCTTGTGTATTGTATCAAAATTTCAGCTCAATCGACGATTGGATCAAAAGTTATGACAATTCTATGAAAACTAGTCCAAAACTGGCACCTTCTGGAAAGACCTACTGGTAGGTTTTGGCTCCTGGAGTTCGACCTACCAGTAGGCCATACCAGTAAGATGTACCCTGAATGCCTGCATCTCATACTTTACTTTCTTGGGGATCCCACCTATGATTCTCTCACTTGCCCCCTAACATATTCTTCATATATACATGTCTCCTACACCCCAAAGTCAGCAAAGGAAGGTGAAGGATGGGAGAGGAGGAGAGAGAATGACGAAGGCATGGTGGGTTGCAGGCTTGGCTTGTCCTAGCCTGTGCAATGCATTAACTCAGCCTCCGATGGATGGGAGACCTGTCACACACCTAGGGGGACCCTCCATGGACGAAAATGCAGAGTTCTTCTCCATATATTCAACGTTCAAACAAGATTTGGTGGTGGCTACTTAAGCTTAGGAGTAGTCCAAGGAAGAAGATGATGAATAGTGCTAGAAGTTTATGTTTTTTTCGTTTTCTTCACCCATTTCATTGCAGTAAGTTGTAGTTCTCTTGTAAACTTTAGTTCTTACATTGTAATCTCTTTTAATTCTAGTGTAATCAAGTTTAACTCAAATGTTCTTGCACTTTTATTTTTTTGTTAGGTTTTCCTTTTAAGCTTTAGTTACGAAATGAATTTTCCTTTGTAGTCTACTTCGTTTTAGCATCAATACAAGTTTTAAATTCTATTTCAATACCAAGTCTCTTTTCATATTGTATGTCTTTCCTTTTAGCATGAGTACCTAGAGTTTTAGTTGGCTAATCCAAGGAAGACCTCCTCTTTGGTTTGCCATTTCAACTCATTTTCTCTCTTCCTCTCGGTGTACGATGGTTTGGTTTGACTAGGTTGGGGGTGAGGACATGGTTATGAGTCTTTGATATCCGGTAAACTTGTCATGGGTTATGCTTGGATCCTCATCTCCATTTTAGTCCCGAGCTTCTCATGAATCAATCATTCATCTATGCATTATTGGAGAAAGGTTTCGAATTGAACTGGTATCCCCATTAGAGTGAACCTTTCAGATTAGCCAATACTTGTTTTTATTGTATTTTCATTCACCAACTTCAAACACTAAAACTAAAACCAAAAGATTTTACACTTTTCATTTTGTTTTCACAAAATCACCTTCATTAGAATTCCCTTCCTTCCCTGAGGAGATGGCCTTGGAATACTTTTCCAAGTAAAACATGACATTCAAAAGACTCCTTGTGCTTGGGGAGCACTTTTGTTCACACACACATACATATTTTGTTCATTCCACCAATTTTTGGTTGCCCCATTTTTCACATCATTCTGAGGGAGAATGACACTCCCTTCATGCATAAGCTATTTACACATTTGAGGGTGATGTGCAGAGAGTAAGGAATAAAACAACATAAACAAACCAAGCAGTAGGCTATTACATTTTGTTATTTTTGTACCTAAAAGTGTTGCACTGATATATATATATATATAAATTCCTTTTGATTCTAGTGGTGTGCCTTAATTTCTTTTGAGAATATGCATTTTAATTTGTGATACTTGCTATGTTTTATGAATTATGCTTTGTAATTTCTAGTGTAAAGTTTGGGTTTTTATGTTTGTTTCCCTTTACTTTGCTAAGAGACTAGCAAAGCCTAAGTTGGGGGTGTGATGAAAACATAATATTGCATATTTTAGATATCATATCATTCTTATTAGCTATGTTAGTTACTTATTTCTCTTGTTTTAGTTTAGTTTTGTCTTTATTGGAAAATATTCGTGTTTGCAGGTATATTAGTGTAAGAGCAAGGTTTTACACACATTTTAATTCTATGGAGGACTTGGAGGTCGAGTTAGAAGATCTAGGAGTCAAGCGAAAAGCATTGCAAGCATAATTGGGAAAAAGACCAGTGCTGCCGGTAGGTCTTCTACCAGTTCAACAACAAGCAAAATTACATTCTACAACTAAAAGTTTATTCTTACCGATAGAAGTGAAACATAGACTTTTATTATCGGTAAATTGATACTTTTTTACCAATAAGTCTTAAACAAAAGGTTTGTTCTACCAATAGCTGTGAAGAGCTGCCAGTTCGTTTGAACCAAATAGCAGTTCTATCAGTAGGTCGTTTTATGCTTTCTACTGGTAGGTTAGTATTTTTCTACTACGATGACTCTTTTGGAAAGTTGATCTGCTAAGATTTAAAGGAGTCATGATTGGTGGATTAAATGAGAGAATTTTCAGTGGATACTCCCCTATAAATACCCAAGCCTAGTTAGAGAGAAAAGGAGAACAATTTCATTGTTCAAAAGCTCCTTAGAAGTTTTTCTCTTATCCTATGTTTAGAATTAGGTTTCTTGCTTTCAAGAGTTTTCTCCATTGGTTTCAATTACAAGCTCTGTTCTATTTCTATTTCTTTAATTCTTGCAAGGCAATTACTGTCAATTCTCTTTTGTGAAACGATTTACATTTTTTGCAATTTAAGTTTAAGGTAATTTATTTTACTCACAATTTCAATTTAGGTTTATTTCTTGTTCAATTACAACTATGTTTTCTTAAATTACTTTAGTTTTCAATTTTCGTAATGAGTAAGTAGTCATTTTCTGGTTTTATCGGATGAGGGAGTCTCATTTATGAATGGGAATTTTTACCAAATTAGGGTTTTCCAAATATTGAGTTATTTGGTAATTTGAATAACTAAAGTTGAAAACACATTCAATATGTATATCTTCTTACTTACCTACAGAAAATTAAGTCTGGCATGGGTAATTCTTGGAATCACTACAATCGATGTGAATATAATTCTTTCAAAGTTAGGTCAATCAACTTAAATACACAATCGTTATTTTCAATAAGTGTTAATTGAATATTCTCCGCTTGAGTGCGTTTGCATGCAATCTTGAGTGAATCATAAATTTGGGTCAAAATACCTTTTCATGGTCAGATAAACTTTGTCGATTAACCGTTCTTTTCTTTAATTGTTATTTCTTAGTTGATAATCCCTTCAACCAATCTTCCATAAATTCAGAGTTTTTATTTTTCTTTGTCTGCCACCCCTTTGAACCACTTGTTTTCCTTGAGGAGACAACCTCGATAATCGACTAAATTACAACACGATAATTTTCCTACACTTAGGAAACCTTTATTATTCAACCCACTTTTGAGAGATAAGTAGTGTATCTAGACTTATTGATGGGAGGACGTAGTGGGTGATGGATGAATGATATGGATGTTAGTTAATTGTTTTTGGTCAGTATGACATGCGTAGTGAGTTGGATTTAATGCTCTCACATGTCGCTCTTGTCAATGTTTGGAATGCCTGATTTTCGATGAAAACTTTGTTGAATTTTTAAAATGTAAATGTGCTTTATTAAAATAAAATGATTTTTTTTGTTACATCTAATTATAAATCAACAGGCATTTTGGATTTTTAAAAAAATGATGTTTTATTTAACTTACACTTTTGTGAAGTTCTGGGCGTAACAAATTGGTTTCCAAATTTAGGGATTAAGCCTTACATAAGAGTTGTAGAGAAATGGGTGTACATGTAGTTAATTGTAAAACCAGTTGTAGAGATTTTCTAACTAACACCCATTCAAACCCAACTCAATTTGTTGTTTTGAATGTTTCTTTGTTTGCTTTCCCCTAACTTTCAGCTTTGGTGCCAATTTTGATTTTGAATTTCTATCACCGGTTGAAGTTGGTCGCGACTGCGTGCCTTATCATCCCCGCCAACCATATTTATAATTTGTTTTTAGCTTCTCAAAGAAAGAGACCATTATCAAATCTCCAATAAGCATTTGAATGCTTTAAAATAGATTAATATATAGTAGATTTTTTGATATAATGTGAGAGAGTAATGTTATTAGAACTTAAAATTTGATCAAATTTATTAACTTAATGTTCTGATAATAACAAGATCTAATTGTATTATTTTAATTATAATTATTAAATTATTTTATTGAGACTCTATCATTTAACATAATATTGACTTAATAAATTAAATTAAAATTTTAAATCTCCGTAACATTACCACAATTTGGCGTCTGCTAGGTCTTTCGTTATAAACCAGAGGACCATTAAATGATGAAATGATGGTAAATTGCAAGTGTTACATTGGTACACATGTGCACTTTGAAGGCTTCTCTATCTCTCTTAGGTTTTCGGCCATGTCCCTTCATATGTTACAAGTCCAAAAGGGTCACTGTACTTAGGGCTGTCAAAATTTAATACGATACAATTAATTGACACGAATTGATCCGAATTAAATAGATTTGGGTGAGATCTTAACGAGTTTGGGTGATAAACTGGTTGACACGCTAAACACGTTTAATAAACGGGTAGTGTTCGGGTGATACCTGTCAAACCGTTTATCACACGTTTACCCGTTTAAATAAAATTAATATAATAATAAATTAATAATTATTTTAAAAAAATTAGCAAGAAAAAATAAATAAATAAATAAGTAAAATAGTAGTTCAAAAATAAAAGAGAAGAGTTGAAGAGCACTTCAAAGACAAAGACAATCAAATGTTTATTTTTTTTGTCTCACATTAGAAAATGAGGAGAGATAGAGAGGGTTGAGTTGCCTATAAAAGACAATGACCTCTTCCTTTTATTTTTAAAACCTTTAAGTCTTATTTTTCAAAGACAAAGTAGAGCACTTGAAATATAAAGGCAAACCAATGTCTTTTATTTTTGTCCCACATTAAAAAATAAAGGGAGATGGGGAGGATGATTTGCCTATATAAAAGGTAATAGCATCTTACTTTTTTTTTTTTAAAGCTTTCTAATTTTATTTTTATGAGATTTGATTTAAAATTCATATTTTTAAAATTTTTAAAGTCTTCAAATCTTATTGTTATGAAATTTGATTTAAAATTCATCCTTTTGAAGTAAGTCCAATTAGTAGTAAAAAAATAGAATATTAAAATTTATTGATATAATTTTTTTAAAATTAAACTGATTAAACGAATCGTGTGGTATTATCCGTTTATTAAACGGATCGTGTTTATATTGAAATTTTTTATTCATTTATTAAACGTGTCGTGTATAAATTTATACATTTTTTACTCATTATCCATTTAACTTGATACATAATTGTTTAATCTAACATGATTGACAGCCTTAACTGTGTCTCCCTCGTTTAGTCTGTCAGCTCACCTCACGCTCATTAATTACAGTAGTGAAATATAATGTGATTGAGAGTACCTGTACAGTGGCCAGTGACGAGTACCTATACACTAGGCAGGACAGCTTCGTTGTTTAGTCTTTTTTTTCGGTAAGTGTGCCTCGTTGTTTTGTAAGCCACAGTGTTTTCGTCATAATCTTCAATATGACAGTAGTTGAAGTACCTGAACAACTTTGTACCCACTAGTATCCTTTTAGTTCATCAACAAACTAATACTTCTAATTCAAAGACGACCCGAGGGAAAAAACCAAAAGCTGATAGGATGTGGATGATCAGTGTTCCCCGTGGCCTATCCTTCACGAGAAAGCTGTCAGCTTTGTAGACACTGTACCAATCAGTTCATACACACCCCTCTCACATATCTGTTTTTCTTTTTCGTGTAATATTACATTTATTAAATTTTTTAATCTAATCTCAATCTCAAATAACATATTATAATTTGTTATTATTTAATAAATGAGTCTGATTTATATTTAATAACAGAAATTGTATCTCATTATTTAAGACGAAAAAATTAATAAAAAAGTAAGAATAGTATTTGCCATTGCTTTTATAGTGCGCCACTTTGAAGAAAGTCCTTTTTAGACAGGCTCCCTCGTTGTCAGTCAGTTCTCACGTCACGCTCCTCAATTAAAGGGATCACGGTACTGAAATAAACTATTTCGGTACTTTACCAAGGGTTCGACTATGGTACGGATCACCTACTTTTTAATATTATGGTCAGAAAAACAAAATTAATAATAGATGTATAAAGATCAATTTTCGACCGTTGATTAAATTTATCATTTTTTATCGACTACTCATTGAATCTTACAAATTAATAAATAAAAAAAAAAAATTGGGACTAAAAAGAAGTAGGACGAAAAAGAAGGGAAAAGAAGATAAATTTGTAGAATTATTTTTTTTCCTATGAACGTTTCAAGTAATTATAAAATCATTATCATTTATTAAAATTAAGGTTGAGATTATAGTAAGATTATATTTAATAAAAAATAAATACACTTAAAGATTTTTTTAGAATAAAATTAGAGCAGTAAGATTTCAGTAAGAGTATCACTTTTTTTGTTAACATTACTATTCTTTTGATTAAGATTATAACTTTTTTGGTTAAAATTACAATTTTTTTGGTTAAAATTATACTGTTGAGGTAAAAATACCACTTTTTTAGTTCATATTACTATCTTTTTTTGTTAAGATTACATTTTTTTTGTTAAGATTACCATTTTTTTAATTAAGAATACCATTTTTTTGATTAAGAGTATCACATTTTGGTTAAGAGTAGGCCTGTCAAAATTAAACACGATGCGATTTACCGACACGAATCGACACGGATTAAACGAGTTTGGGTGAGACTTTAACGGGCTCAGGTGAAAACGGGTCAAACCGTTTAACACGTTTAATAAACGAGTCGTGTTCAGGTGAGACATGTCAACTCATTTACCCATTTTAATAAAATTAATATAATAATAAATTAATAAAAAATTAACCAGAATTTCTTTTTAAAAAATGACACCCACACAAAAAATATATAGAGTTATTTTTCTCTAACCCTAATCTAATTCATCTACGCCGAATGGCCGAAGCTTTTGTTGCGCCTCCAGTCCAAGGCCTCCAGTCTCATACTCTTGTTGGTAAAATTTGGTTATTTTGAATTGTAGTTTATACTTTGTTATATAGTGTGGTATTTTTAAATATTACATTTATTTGTGTTAGTTTGTTAATTTTATAAAGTTATATAGCATTTTTAAATAAAAAAAGTAAATGGGTCAAACGGGTGGTTTACTGTATTAAATGGGCTAAACAGGTGATAAATAGGTAAATGGGTCAAACGGTTTACCTTATTAACCCGACTCGTTTAAAATTAGACGTGTAACAAGTCGTATCGTATTACTCGTTTAGTAAACGGTTTATGTTTGTTTTCATGTTTCGATTTTTTACCCATTTATTAAACGTGTCGTGTACGAATTTATATTTTTTTCACTCATCATCCGTTTAACCTAACACGTAAACCGTTTAATCCGACATGTTTTACACCCTTAGTTAAGAATATCACTTTTTTTTGTTAAAAGTACTACTTTTTTAGTTAATATTACCATTTTTTTGGTTAAGAGTATTTTTTTTTTGGGGTTAAAAGTACTATTTTCAGTAGCGATCGCTATAACAAATGAATCTCAATCGCTGAACTAGCGATCAAGTTATGATCATGTCCAAAATAAATTACATTTATACCCCTAAATTATCACATTTTTTCAATTTTTTCCTCATATTTTTCATATTACACCCTCAACTATATAATTAGTTTCATATTATCCCAAATTTTTTTACCTATTTTAATTTAACACAAAAGGTGTACCAAAATATGATAACATTGTTGTAATTTATGTAGTAGTGAAAAACTTTATTTTAATAATTTTAACATAACCCAAAAGTATTTAATTAACATGTAATTAACAAATTAATATTACATTAAAACATTCAATTCATCAAGTTAATATTAAAATTCAACTTAATTAATGTTAAATTCATCCAATTTATTCCAAAATCATCCAATTAACATTCAATTCATTCAATTAACATCCAATAAAAATTTAATTTTTCAAATCAACACTAAATTAATATTATTTTTCATATGAAGTATTTTAATTAACATGTAATTAACAAATTAATATTACATTAACACATTCAATTCAGCAAATTAACATTAAAATTCAACCGGTAATTAATTAACACTAAATTAATATTAATTTTCATCTAAGGTATTTAATTAACATGTAATTAATAAATGAATATTACATTAACATTCAAAATCAATAATAAAGATTCAATTTATCAAATTAACACCAAAATAACATACAATTTCATCTAATTAATATTCAATTCATCAATTTAACACCAAATTAACATTCAATTTTATCTAATAAACATTTAGTTCATTAAATTAACAATTAGATTCAACAACTTAAAAATATATTACTCAAATTAATATTGAATTCATCTAATTTGCATTCAAATTCATCCAATTAACACTAAATTAAACAAATTAACATCAAAAATTATTTGAAAATTACATGTTAATTTTTAGTTGATTTGATAAATTACATATTAATTTGATGAAATTGAATGTCAATTTGATAAATTTAATTTTTAAATTAATAATTTAAATGTTAATTTGATGAATTGAGTGTTAATTGAATAAAATTGAAAGTTTATTTGATTAATTTAATGTTAACTAGTTGAATTTGAATGTTAATATAGTAAATTAAATGCATATTAGAAAAAATAGAATATTAAATAGATAAAATTGAGTGTTAATTTGATGTTAATTTGATGAATTGAATATTAATTTGATGAATTTGATATTAATTTGCTGTTAATTAGACAAATTAAATTTTAATTAGATGAATTTATATGTTAATTTGGTGTTGATTTGATGATATTATTTGTTAATTTGATAAAATTGAATGTCACTTTGATAAATCTGAATGTTAATTTGATAATTTCAATATTAATTTGATGAATTGAGTGTTAATCGAATGAAATTGAAAATTTATTTATTTAATTTAGTGTTAACTAATAAAATTTAAATGTTAATTTAGCGAATTAAATGCTTATTAGAAAAAATTAAATGTTAATTAAATGAAATTGATTGTTCATTTGATGTTATTTTGATGAATTGAATATTAATTTTGTAATACCCCAAAACACACCCTGGACGGCATTACATTCTAAAATCATTCATATCATGAGAGCACTAATATAATCTCTTAAGAAACTAGACTTCATTTGTCATCCACGAATATTTACTACATTATCCAAAAGAATAAGTGCAAGTCGTGGCTATTACATCTCAAAAATTAATTAAAGAAGCGCATCGGAATAAACAAAAGAAACTAAACTACACAATGTTCCAAAAGAATGTCCTAGTCTAATACAAAAGGAAAAGAGGTCGTTCTATGCGTCCACCTTAGGATCCACCCTCTCGTCTAGTGGAGTCTCCCAAGTAACGGGCTCCTCGACCCTTACGTCCTCCTCCTCAAGTGAGTAATCTGAAAAATATTAGTGATAGGGGGTGAGCATGAAGCTCTGTAGAAAAATTCTCTCAAACTCATACAAGGTTTAGAAAAATATTTAAAATGGTCAGTCTCAATTTTAACATAACATAAATACATAATTTGAAATAAAGCAGTGACATTTATAAAGGATATCAAGTTTATTTAAAAATTATTACTTAAATGAATAAATGAGCATCACATACAAATAACAATCTTTAATTGTCATAACCAATTTTCAACAATTCTTTCTGTAGGTGGCATACTTTGTGGTAACCTTCATCCCCTTTTAAGTCACCTTTGATTCTCAAGCATCCTTACCGGGAACCTCTTGAAAATAGATGAGCATCCTTACATGGAACCTCTCACCAATCACTACATTGTTTCTCAAGCATCCTTACCGGAAACCTCTTGGGAAGGGTGAGCATCCTTACAAAAAACCTCTCACTCATGTGCATCACAAACAACCCAACCAATCATACAATTTCAACATTTATCTCAATTTACAAGAGGTACCAAGAGGTGTGGGGGTGAGAGTGGAGTGAAATAAATAAGGGAACATTGGATAAAAATGGGGTTTAAAACACTTTAGCCCCGAAATTCATTGTTCATAGCCTGTTTTGGTTTTTTTCAAAATTACGATTTTACCACTAAAAATCTCCAATTTGATCCATATGACTATCCTAAGGTTTTTCGACGTTACAGATTCATTTTTAATGTTATTTTAACCTAAAAACATTTATTTTTATGATTTATCTCAAAACCAAATTCAACGTACACCCGAAACACTAAAGTTTCTATTTTACCCATCTCAAGTGGCTATTAATGAAGTTTTACGTTATTTACAAATAAAAGGTGATAAAAGGGTGTTTCTTAAAGTCTTTTATACTTATTTGAAACCTAAATGTACTCATTATTCTTATATTTTAATTTAGGATGTAAATAGAGACGTTAAATGCAAAACAAAGCTAATTAGACTATTTTGACATCGCTTCGTTATCTGGGCATAACTCTCTCATCCGAGCTCCGATTGAGATGCTTCAAGATGCTATGAAATGATAAGAAAGATATCTAAAAATTTCATATTTTGAGTTTTGAGAGATATTGACTGCATCAAGGTCTAAATCGGCCTTGAAGTTTCAGCCAGTGCACTGTTCAAGCTAATTGGACTATTTTGATATCACTTCGTTATCTGGCATAACTCTCTCATCCGAGATCTGATTGAGATGATTCAAGATGCTTTGAAATTCTAAGAAAGAGATGTAGAACTTTCATGCTTTGAGTTGTGAGAGATATTAACTGCATCAATGTCGAAATTGCGCTTGAAGTGGCAGCCAATGCACTATTCACGTGCACTGTTCATGTCCATTTTCATCCCTTTTCCATTTTCAATTCATTCCTAAGCCAACCAAATCCATCCCAAACCTGTCCAACACACATTTCTACACCAAACCTATTTAATACAAGTTTTAGGACCTAAAATTTCATATTTTCACTTATTAAAACCAAATTTTAACTATTATTTCCACTAACATTTTAAATCTCTCATTTTTCAATCTATCAAATTCAAACACACATCACTATACATATCCACATTTTTACTACAATTATTTACTATATATCTATATACACATATAAAAAGAAAATGCGGGGTGTTACAAATTTGGTGTTAATTTGACAAACAAAATTTCAATTGGATAAAATTATGTGTTAATTTGGTATAGATTTAATAAATTACATGTTAATTTGATAAAATTGAATGTCAATTTCATAAATCTGAATGTTAATTTGATAATTTGAATGTTAATTTGATGAATTTGAGTATTAATTGAATGAAATTAAAAATTTATTTGATTAATTTAGCGTTAATTAGATGCATTTGAATGTTAATTTAGAAAATTAAACGCTTATTAGAAAACATTGAATGTTAATTAGATGAAATTGAGTGTTAATTTTGGTGTAAATTTGATGAATCAAACATTAATTTGATAAATTGAATATTAATTTGGTATTAATTTAATATATTAAATCATAATCGGATGAAATTACAAATTAATTTGGTGTTGATTTGATGAAATTGAATGTCAATTTGATAAATATGACTGTTAATTTGATAATTTGAATGTTAAGTTAATGACTTTAGTGTTAATTGAATGAAATTGATAGTTTATTTGATTAATTTAATGTTAACTAGTTGAATTTGAATGTTAGTTTTGTGAATTATACGCTTATTAGAGAAAATTGAACATCAGTTAGATGAAATTGATTGTTAATTTGGTGTTTAATTTGATGAATAGAATGTTAATTTGATAAATTAAATTTTAATTTGATGAAATTACATGTTAATTTGGTGTTGATTTGAAATTACATGTTAATTTGATGAAATTGAATGTCAATTTCATAAATCTGAATGTTAATTTGATAATTTTAATATTAATTTGATGAATTGAGTGCTACTTGAATGAGATTGAAAGTATATTTGATTAATTAAACGTTTACTAGTTGAATTTGAATGTTAATTTAGTGAATTAAATGCTTATTAGAAAAAACTGAATGTTAATTAGATGAAATTGATTGTTAAATTGATGTTAAATTGATGAATTGAGTCTTAATTTGAGAAATTGAATGTTAATTTGGTGTTAATTTGATAAATTAAATTTTAATTGGATGAAATTACATGTTAATTTGGTATTGATTTGATGAAATTATAAGTTAATTTGATGAAATTGAATGTTAATTTAATGAATTGAGTGTTAATCGAAAAAAGTTGAAAGTTTTTTGATTATTTTAATCTTAACTAATTGAATTTAAAAGTTAATTTAGTTAATTAAATACGGATTAGAAAAGAATTGAATATTAATTAGAAGAAATTGATTGTTAATTTGGTATTAATTTGATGGATTGAATATTAATTTGATGAATTGAATGTTAATTTGATACATGAAATTTTAATTAGATAAAATTACATGTTAATTTGGTGTTGATTTAATAAATTACATGTTAATTTGATGAAATTAAATATCAATTTGATAAATTTGAATGTTAATTTGATAATTTGAATGTTAATTTGATGAATTGAGTGTTAATTGAATGAAATTTAAAGTTTATTTGATTAATTTATCGTTAACTAATTGAATTTGAATGTTAATTTAATAAATTAAATGCTTATTAGAAAAAATTGAATGTTAATTAGATAAAATTGAGTGTTAATTTGATGACTTTAATATTAATTTGGTGTTAATTAGATAATTTAAATTTTAATTGGATGAAATTATATGTTAATTTGGTGTTGATGTGATGAAATTACTTGTTAATTTGATGAAATTGAATATCAATTTGATAAATCTGAATGTTAATTTGATAATTTGAATGATAATTTGATGAATTTGATTAATTTGATAATTTGAATGTTAATTTGATAATTTGAATGTTAATTTGATAATCTGAATGTTAATGCAATGGTCTAGACCCAATGCCCAATAAGTCCTAGGTAATTCATATACCTATGCTCTAATACCAAGCTGTGACGTCCCTAAAATCGATGATTCTTTATTAACTGTTGACCACTCGTCAACCCGCGGAAATACCGTGATTGTTGCCCACTCCGGCATCACGTCAATAATATCCCTTTTTGTCCGAGCTTATAGCTCACACGTGTAACCCGTGTTCCTTTAATCATTTAATCCAATTGAGGCCCCAATTTTGAGTCCTTTGCCAGTATAAACCTCGCACCTGAAATGTTTTCCGTATAGGGTGAGCCAACGCGTAGTAAAATGTTTCTTACAGAAGCTACTCCCCAATCTAAGTGCATATGCAATGAGTACATGCAACAATTCACAATTATATAATCATTCCAATCAAGAATATACATGTTTCATGTTGGAATCTACCATGACATGCCATGAATGAAATGAGATTCACTCACGCACATCAACCTGAGCCCTCACCGACTCTCACCACACTATGCAATGCAAGTGTAAAACCCTTGTCATTGATGAAATACATCCAATGATCATCTTTGAAAATAAAACCATGAGTTTATAAAAAACCAATTCATTTTTGGATGGTTTCCATTGAATGAATACTTTATATTAAAAAATTATGTGTCTTTGTTGGGTAGCGGACTTTTGGTGTCGCATCGTTGGCTCCGCATACCGATACACTTTTTGGACTTGCACCATTGGAGTGTATGAACCAATAACCGGGTTTTTCACTCGAGGGAGTGTCTAGCCCTTCTTTCTATACCTAACACAAGTTTTTCATGCCATACAACCGTGCGACTCTGTTGAACCTTGGCTCAATGGTACCGAGCCCACCTTTCACCCACCTACATGGTGTTTGATACCAACTGTGCACTCTCACTCATGAAATGCGAAGTATTCTCCGTGCATATGCAATGTAATGAAGCATTGCACTATCAACATCATACTCAAATGTAATGAATGCTAATGAGCCAAATTAAACCACACATCTTAACATAAATCATGACAATTTATATCACAAACATATAATCACCAAAATTTATTATCATGTCAATACATCAAAATTTATATCCAACACAAATCTCATGTATGGCATTACATAATCTCATGTCAATCGCACTTAATCACAAGGCATAATATAAACATGTAACATGCCCACATAAATCAATTTTTCAACGGATTACACGAGTGACTCCCATATATCAAATTCAAGCTAGAAGTTGGCCTAAGCCATTTCTACACCCTTTCCTTCATTTTTATAACAATAAACAAGTGGTATACATATTTTACATACCCAACCCCTTCCAAATGCACCTAGGTAAGAAAATGGACCAAAGTAGGAGAACCCCTACCTTTTGGAGCGTCAGATGAAGACTAGAACGTCAAGGACACCTCCTAAGCCCAAAACCTTTGATTTCACAAAATTCCTTCTTTGGATCTTTGCTTGAAAAAATTCCTTGTTGTTTCCTAACCTATAAACATCATCTTTTAGCATGTATAGTATATGAATGAAGGGGAGTGTCACTCTCCTAGGGATGATGTCAAAAGAAAGGGCAACATAATGGTGGATGAATGAGTTTTCAAATGTGAGTATGTGTGAACAAAAGTGCTCCCCAAGCGTAAGGAGACTTTCGCGGATAGTGTTTTACTTGGTGTTATTGCAAAGTCATTTCCACGGGGAAGGAAGTAAACCGAGGGAAAGGTGATTTTGAGAGAAAGAAAGTGTAAAATCTTTGATTGTTAGAATTTGTTTGGTGAAGTTGTTTTGATGCTAGTAAAATGAGAAACAAATGTTGGCAAATCCAAGAGGTCACTCCAATAGGAATACCGTCTCAACTCAAAACCCTCCTCCAATAGAGCATGAATGAACGATTGATTCGTGGGAAGCTAGGGGTAAGATTGGTGAGTATCTAAGCATAAACCGTGACTAGGCCTACGGAATATCAAAGACTCACCAAGTTATCCACCCTCAACCCAGTCAAACCGAACCATTGAACTCTGAAAGAGGGGAGGAGAATGAGTTGAAATGGTATACCCAAGTGGAGGTTCCTCTTGGTTTTGCCAACTAAGAGATTTAGCTATTCATGCTTAAAATAAAGACAACAATATGATGAGAAGACATTATGAAAAAATAAAGACTAAAGCTAAGCATAAACGAATTGCATAAATTTAACTTCCGGATAACCACCTCTTACTAAAGATTGGATGAGAAACTACTCACTCTTCATGGCTTTGTTAAAACTAGAAAAGTGAGTGATGCTCATCCCTCCAAGTAGAGGAGTTACAAGGTAAAACACTTTATACAAGGAGCCGATCTTCGATAAAGAATGAGTGAATCATGTTCCACCCTTCACGGCTTTGGTAAAACTCTAGAAAAGTGGAAGAGTTTCACTCCTCTAAGGGAAGAAGGAAGCTCAAGCAATGGAAGTAAAAGAAAGCAATAACACAATAAAAGAAAGCAATACTTAAAGTAAAAGNAGTGTTTTACTTGGTGTTATTGCAAAGTCATTTCCACGGGGAAGGAAGTAAACCGAGGGAAAGGTGATTTTGAGAGAAAGAAAGTGTAAAATCTTTGATTGTTAGAATTTGTTTGGTGAAGTTGTTTTGATGCTAGTAAAATGAGAAACAAATGTTGGCAAATCCAAGAGGTCACTCCAATAGGAATACCGTCTCAACTCGAAACCCTCCTCCAATAGAGCATGAATGAACGATTGATTCGTGGGAAGCTAGGGGTAAGATTGGTGAGTATCTAAGCATAAACCGTGACTAGGCCTNAAATGAACGATTGATTTGTGGGAAGCTACGCCTACGGAATATCAAAGACTCACCAAGTTATTCACCCTCAATTCAGTCAAACTGAACCATTGAACTCTGAAAGAGGGGAGGAGAATGAGTTGATATGGTATACCCAAGTGGAGGTTCCTCTTGGTTTTGCCAACTAAGAGATTTAGCTATTCATGCTTAAAATAAAGACAACAATATGATGAGAAGACATTATGAAAAAATAAAGACTAAAGCTAAGCATAAACGAATTGCATAAATTTAACTTCCGGATAACCACCTCTTACTAAAGATTGGATGAGAAACTACTCACTCTTCATGGCTTTGTTAAAACTAGAAAAGTGAGTGATGCTCATCCCTCCAAGTAGAGGAGTTACAAGGTAACACATTTTACACAAGGAGCCGATCTTCGACAAAGAATGAGTGAATCACGTTCCACCCTTCACGGCTTTGGTAAAGCTCTAGAAAAGTGGAAGAGTTTCACTCCTCTAAGGGAAGAAGGAAGCTCAAGCAATGGAAGTAAAAGAAAGCAATAACACAATAAAAGAAAGCAATACTTAAAGAAAAATAAAGCAATAAATTAAAAGGAAGCAAGAATACAATAAAAGAAAGCAATACTTAAAGAAAGCTATAAGCAATAAGGAAAGCAATAATACTTTTGGAGGGTTTTCCACTACCAAAAGATGAATGCTTTACAAGTTCTAAGGGGTGGTATTTATAGGCAACAAGGGAGGGTGAAAGTCTTGTTAGGTGGCCTTGAATCTTGTTAGGTGGACTTGAAGAGTCTTGTTAGGTGGACTTGAAAATCTTGTTAGGTGACTTTGAATCTTGTTAGGTGGACTTGAAAATCTTGTTAGGTGGCCTTGAATTCTTTGATCCTCCTTTGTTTTGAGCTTTGATAATTGGCACCCCAGTAGTTTGTAGCTTTAATGCAATTGGCTCCCCAGTAGTTTGTAGCTTTGACGCACAAAATCCTGAAAAGAACAACAATTAATGCATTATCCTTTATTCACACACTAACTCTGATTTGATTTATTTTAACTAGTTTACTTTATTCAACTAACACAATTTACCTATGAAATTATGCTTTAATTATGGTTAATCACACCCCCCAACCTAAACGTTACTAGTCTCTAGTAATAAATAACAACATAACAAAATAAAATCACTTTCGTAAATAACACGATTGCATTTAGTATATGCAACAAGCCGTTAAACCCCTAGGTGATCCCTAGTAGACGAGTTTTGTCTCGTGAAGGTTTCCAGTGAAGCTACCTACAAACTCCAATTAAAAGATGTGTATATGTAAGATTTCTTGTCAAAATGAGTTAGCAACAGAATCATTGAGGCACACATCTCTTAATTTTGAATTGTTTCCCAAATACTTCTTTGTCATTGGTACGTATTCTATACAAAAATAAACACTTGTTACATTGGTATTTGGAATTCCTTGTGTAGTAGGAATGATCATTCTAGTAGCAAGAATTGTTATATAACAAACATTCTACTTTATCACCTTCCATGGATAGCTTTGATTTCTCAAATCTCTCTTAGAATGCTCTCAGCAAAAAATTCACTCCGATTATAGTGACTTGTCTCTCAAAGGGCATGTGATCAGAGGATGGTCAATCGAAGAATCACATGCACAGTTAGAAAGGGAGTGAAAGTCTTAAGAAAGTAGGCTAATCATGTTCTTGGCATAATCTCATGGAAGAATATCAATGCAATTAAAGAAATACTATTTAACATACCCCAGTTTTCGGTCGACAACACACACATGCATTAGACTTGAGATCAATTAGGACTTTCTATAGGTTGTAATGTGGCCAGAGGTTAGTGGCTAATGAAATGACGTCAATGGTATTCAAAAGCTATCCCCTTTTTTAATGTAGCACACCTCTTTCTTGCTTTTCAGTCTTTTGCCTAGAAATGGTATTTCTTTCTTTCATTTTTTTTTTTCGATTCTTCATTGAACAGTAGCCACCATCTTCTTTTCTGTTTTTCTTGCCTTTCTATGTCATACCAATTTATAAGAGGGTGCAAAAAATGGATAGCAAGGTATGTTAAATGTATTTTTTTTGTGGCTCGATTATCATATGGGTTTTTTTCGAAAAGAAATCCTCATTCATTTAAGGCTTAAACATGGCTAACTAGGGATATAATTTCGTAGAAGCAATGACTAAGGCTCAAAATCAACTCAAAGATGGCCTAAAATCCTTTCTCAAGTATGTGCCTATGTATGTGTCGGATGCAAAGGTTCTCTATGGGATATGTCAATAGATTACTTTAGTTGCATTTAATCAAAACAAGTTTAATGAGATTATTCAACAATTGAAAGTGAAAGAGCTTACTTGAGTAAATGTTGATTGTCTCTCAGAAAACATCGTAAGGCTCAAAACTTACCATAGTATTCTTCGTTATCTCCACTGGTTATGTCAGATTTTCAAAGAATATCAGTTATATTATAATTCTATTTTTGAGTCTGGTTATTCTGTACCTAAGATTAACAAATACCAATATACATTTAACATTTAAGCATAGAGAAAATACCATTTTTCAAGGAAATGCGGCTTTTTTTTTTCACTCGAATAAAAATCAAAGTTATTTTCATACACATTTATCTATGAAAATTGNAGCACACCTCTTTCTTACTTTTCGATCTTTTGCCTACAAATGATATTTCTTTCTCTCATTTTTTCTCATTTTTCACTTTCTTGGCAATTCCCTATTTTTTTTTCACCAATTCTTCATTAAACAGTAGCCACCATCTTCTTTTCTATTTTTCTTGCCTTCCTATGTCATACCAATTTATAAGAGGGTGCAAAAAATGGATAGCAAGGTATGTTAAATGTATTTTTTTTGTGGCTCGATTATCATATGGGTTTTTTTCGAAAAGAAATCCTCATTCATTTAAGGCTTAAACATGGCTAACTAGGGATATAATTTCGTAGAAGCAATGACTAAGGCTCAAAATCAACTCAAAGATGGCCTAAAATCCTTTCTCAAGTATGTGCCTATGTATGTGTCGGATGCAAAGGTTCTCTATGGGATATGTCAATAGATTACTTTAGTTGCATTTAATCAAAACAAGTTTAATGAGATTATTCAACAATTGAAAGTGAAAGAGCTTACTTGAGTAAATGTTGATTGTCTCTCAGAAAACATCGTAAGGCTCAAAACTTACCATAGTATTCTTCGTTATCTCCACTGGTTATGTCAGATTTTCAAAGAATATCAGTTATATTATAATTCTATTTTTGAGTCTGGTTATTCTGTACCTAAGATTAACAAATACCAATATACATTTAACATTTAAGCATAGAGAAAATACCATTTTTCAAGGAAATGCGGCTTTTTTTTTTCACTCGAATAAAAATCAAAGTTATTTTCATACACATTTATCTATGAAAATTGAAAAAAAACTAAATGCACACATTGAACTTGGAAAACTATGGTGTCTCAGGATACGTCCCTACCTACGCTACAGGTTGGCATTTTAGGACAATCCTTACTTAGCTCACATCTTTATTTAAACAAAAAGACTTTGTACATAAACAAATATTTACACAAAAAAAAAAAAAATTCCGGACTATTAACCTTCATCCTCAAAACATATTTTTCCACAGCTTTTTTATTATTAGTCAAAATTTAATCCGAGTCATCGCTTATGTCTATGTCATTATTAGTGACCCTTCCCACTTCTTGTTGCACATAACGTGTAAGTCCCGGACTGGTATAAGATGGCGTGTCAAGAAAATCCTTACTCTGTCCATAGACTATCCAGTTTAATCGATCAGTTGCACAACCCGAAATTGGTTCAGAACACTAATTGTATTTTTTCATGTGAAAACACCTGCCACATTGTTTACAAGCACCCAACCGTTTGACACGACGACGTTTAGCAAAAGTACTTCTACCACACAATGATTTTTCTCGTGCTTCTCGGATTTCAATTTTTCTGACTACTCTTACTTTTCTCATGATCACAGCATGCACATCAGATGTAAATGTGCGCAAGACTCTGTAACACTCCGCACTTTATTTTATATATATGCATATAGATATATATTAAATAATTTTTGTAAAAATGGGGANGTGGCTCGATTATCATATGGGTTTTTTTCGAAAAGAAATCCTCATTCATTTAAGGCTTAAACATGGCTAACTAGGGATATAATTTCGTAGAAGCAATGACTAAGGCTCAAAATCAACTCAAAGATGGCCTAAAATCCTTTCTCAAGTATGTGCCTATGTATGTGTCGGATGCAAAGGTTCTCTATGGGATATGTCAATAGATTACTTTAGTTGCATTTAATCAAAACAAGTTTAATGAGATTATTCAACAATTGAAAGTGAAAGAGCTTACTTGAGTAAATGTTGATTGTCTCTCAGAAAACATCGTAAGGCTCAAAACTTACCATAGTATTCTTCGTTATCTCCACTGGTTATGTCAGATTTTCAAAGAATATCAGTTATATTATAATTCTATTTTTGAGTCTGGTTATTCTGTACCTAAGATTAACAAATACCAATATACATTTAACATTTAAGCATAGAGAAAATACCATTTTTCAAGGAAATGCGGCTTTTTTTTTTCACTCGAATAAAAATCAAAGTTATTTTCATACACATTTATCTATGAAAATTGAAAAAAAACTAAATGCACACATTGAACTTGGAAAACTATGGTGTCTCAGGATACGTCCCTACCTACGCTACAGGTTGGCATTTTAGGACAATCCTTACTTAGCTCACATCTTTATTTAAACAAAAAGACTTTGTACATAAACAAATATTTACACAAAAAAAAAAAAAATTCGGACTATTAACCTTCATCCTCAAAACATATTTTTCCACAGCTTTTTTATTATTAGTCAAAATTTAATCCGAGTCATCGCTTATGTCTATGTCATTATTAGTGACCCTTCCCACTTCTTGTTGCACATAACGTGTAAGTCCCGGACTGGTATAAGATGGCGTGTCAAGAAAATCCTTACTCTGTCCATAGACTATCCAGTTTAATCGATCAGTTGCACAACCCGAAATTGGTTCAGAACACTAATTGTATTTTTTCATGTGAAAACACCTGCCACATTGTTTACAAGCACCCAACCGTTTGACACGACGACGTTTAGCAAAAGTACTTCTACCACACAATGATTTTTCTCGTGCTTCTCGGATTTCAATTTTTCTGACTACTCTTACTTTTCTCATGATCACAGCATGCACATCAGATGTAAATGTGCGCAAGACTCTGTAACACTCCGCACTTTATTTTATATATATGCATATAGATATATATTAAATAATTTTTGTAAAAATGGGGATAGGTGTAACGATGTGTGTTTGAATTTGGTAGATTGGAAATGGAAAAAGGGATGAAATAGTGAACAGTGCACGTGAACTGTGCACTGGCTGCAACTTCAAGCCCAATTTAGACCTTGATGTAGTCAATATCTCTTAAAACTCAAAACATGAAAGTTGTAGAGTTCTTTCTTAGCTTTCCATAGCATCTTGAATCATCTCAATCGGAGCTCGGATGAGAGAGTTATGCCCCGATAACGAAGTAATATCGAAGCAGCCCATGAACAGTAAAAGAAAAAAAAATTCGGGATTTCTGTGTTTAAAAACACAGATTTCAGCCGTTACTCTCATTTTTCTCATTCCACCCTCAACCCACTTCTCTTAGGACTCTAGAGGAAGAGAGAAGGATAAAACACAAGATCAAGAGGAGATCTATACTTCAAAGAAGATCAAATCTTCATCTTCTTCACACTAAACCTAGGTTTTTAAGAACATTGAGGTAGGGTTTTCTTCCATCCTTGTCCATTGATGTTAGGGTTATTATACATGTAGAATTTGGCTCTTAATAGTATGTATTTGTTATGGGTTCCTTGTTCCTTGGTATGTTTACAAACATTCCCATGATTTGAACAAAATGATGGTTGGAAATCCATCAAACTCTAGTTTTTGGGGGAAATATGGATTTTTCTCTATATCTTCACATCATCTTGATTTCGAAAATTCTAGAACTTTGTGTTGGGTAGTAAAATGATTGTATTGATGATCTCATGCTTATTTCCTTTAAACTTGTCTCTTGTTATATGATTTGCGAAATGGGTATATTTTCTTAAATTGTTCTATTATGTATCTTGCTTGTGAAAATTTGGGGAAACATCATGGAATTTGCTTGTATATGAGGTTGAGTATATTGTTGGTATGTCACTCTTGTGTATGGTGTTGTGAGGGACTTGGATTACCTTCGAAAACTGCCGTAGAGCATTAGAGGTTAGTCTATCCCAATGGGGGGTGAGATGGTTGCCTAATGCTCGTAGTGGATCACTGTGGTGACAGTGACCACTATTGTTCACGGATACCGGGGAAAAGGGTTAGTATACTAGACACCTTGGGAGGATCTCGTCAAGGCCGTATGAGACGGTACATGCCTTTCCTAAATTGGTCTGTGATTGTTAGTGGAAATGGGTGAACGAGGTAGAATCGTCGGGTAGATTCATGAGAAGCGACAACCTACTTGAGTGGTACCAAATAGAAATTTTTGTTCATTGTACCAAATATTATTTTTCCAAGAGTTTCGGGTAGTATGGGATGCCGCGATACCTTGTGGAAATGGTGTATGGTGGAGTGGATTATGTTGGAAATTGTTTGTCAATTAAACGTGGTTTTATTCTCGTTCAAGTCCTTATTATTGTACAAACTTGAGATCTCCTTTAAAATGTCCTTACTTTACTTTAAAATTCATTTATATGTATGTGCGAAACGTGACCTACCTGTTTTACTTGATTTCAAAACCTTGAATGGGTTTGGAAGGATCCTCCTACAGAGCCTTGTGCTCACCCCCCTACTTCCCCACCTTTCAGATTTTGCCTTTGACGAGGAGCTGGGAGTCGAGGGGCCGACATATTTGGAGACTCCAATAGAAGAGAGCGTGGATCCCGAGGTGGATGCTTAGAGCGACCCCCCTTTCTTTTGTTATAGACTTGGATAATCTTTTGGGAGAATTGTATAGCCTAGTTTTTATTTTATAAATTCCGCTGTGTATTATAGTACTTTTGTGGGAATGTAAAGGCCATAACTTGGCCTATTCTTTTGGGATAACATGTAAATTGGACGAATTGATTTTATTGTAGTTAAATGGACCCGGTGTGGTCATTACAGTAGAATTGCACAGGTTGTGTTTTGGGTAGAGCTCCCCGAACAGAGGAGACTCTGCCCAAATTTTGATAAAATATGAATGGTGGATGAATGAAACTTTTGTCGTGATGGATTTACTTAATGCTCTCATGCGGTGAATGGTTTTTAGAATGTAATGTCATCCAAGGGGGTTTTTGGGGCGTTACAGACTCCTAAACTAAACCAAAAAATTTTAACTTCCATGCTTTCTATGCTTTAAGACTCACTATCTGGTTCTTTAACATCTGCCAGTTACAAAGATGATTGAAGCTGCATTTGACATGATCATGAAATATAAGCAAAAATGCTGTAAAAATATGCAATCCAGAACAACCTTTTTTTTTTTTTTTTAAATACGAAACTATAATAAATGAAACTATAACAAACTGGAATCGTAGATCACATCCCCAACCTAAACTGAACATTGTCCCCAATGTTTCGAATATACTAGTGTGTATAGTTTGGAGATCAAGTTGTAGGGTAGAGATCTGTTCAACTGTCGAAACCTACAAAAAAATACACAAATTAATCTTCTCTACGCAGATCTGGGTTTTCGCTTGGACGAAAACACTTGATTTTAAATACAGACAGAAGAAGAAGAGTCATGTACAAATAGAGTAAACAAATGCCGAGCATGAGATAAACAACTGGGTCTTTGAGGAATATGGTCATGGGATTGTTGGGAGTTGGGTCGTGTTATAGAAAATAACACAATAGAAATAAGAAGAAGAAGAAGACGAAGAAAGAGGAAAAAACGGTGGGTGTAAAGATCTGTTTAGCTACCGAAACCAACAAACAAAACACAACAATTAACCCACTCGAGGGAGATTTGGGTTAAGCTGGAAACCCCTCACCCTAAGTGTAAGCAGAAAAAGAGCACCTATGAACAAATACAAACATATAAGGCAAATTATTAAACAAAGGACTAGATCGTCGGCGTATATGGTCATGGATTTGCAGGGGTGGTTTGTTTTTACAGAGAACAGAGAGAACGACGAAGAAGAAGAAGAAGAAGAAGAAAAGAGGAAGAAAGAAGAAAAAAAAAGAAGGGAAGAAGAAGGGGAGACCAATCACCGGTGGATGGGAGAAAAAAAATAATTTTGAAAACGTTATAAAGGCATCCCATTTTATTTTTTTTTTAGTGTTGGCAGCCGCATATCTACGCGGAATATTCCTTTTTTTCTTTTTTAGTGTCGACAAGCGCGAGTGTCGGCAGACGTGAATATCCATGCGAAATATTTCCACAAACATTGGTGTAAGATGAAAATAGTGCAACTTCACCCCCCAACTTGATTCATGCATTGTCCTCAATGAAACAAAAAAAATATGATATTCAATGACGGACAGTAAAAAGATTAGTAGGGTTAGAGAACACCTCGCACTTGAGCTTTGACAAAAACACCAATATCTGCGACTAAGAAGAACAAAATTATACGACAAAAGAATATAATTAGCATGGAATAAAAATAAAGTAAGTAAATAAAAGCATGTGCATTGAAAAGCAGAAAAAAAAAACTAATTATTCCTCCACAACTTCCGGGTATACCAGATCCATCAAATTCTCTTCCACCACTTGTTCTTCAAAGCCCCCAAAAAATGGAGTCTTTGGTCATTGAACTTGAATGTCTAGCCATTTTCGGGGTTTTGGACATCCACAGCTCCGTTGGGGTAGGTCACCTTGACAAAATAGGGGTCATCCCAACGGGATCGGAGTTTGCCTTGGAAAATGGAGAGGCGAGAATTGTACAAGAGTACTTTTTGCCCAGGCTCAAATGATTTCCTCACGATGGAGTTATCATGAAAGATTTTGGCCCTTTCTTTTGAGATTTTGGAGCTCTCATACGCATCTCATCGAATCTCTTCCAACTCATTCAGCTCTAACTTNATGGAGTTATCATGAAAGATTTTAGCCATTTCTTTTGAGATTTTGGAGCTCTCATACGCATCTTGTCGAATATCTTCCAACTCATTCAGCTCTAACTTCCTATGATCACCGGCTATTCTCACATTAAAATTTAAAGTCTTAATGGCCCAATAAGCCTTGTATTCCATTTCGACTGGCAAGTGGCAAGCCTTTCCATAGACAAGCCGGTAGGGAGACATGCCCAAAATAGTTTTAAAGGCAGTGCGGTATGCCCAGAGGGCATCGGTCAATCTATCGGACCAATCCTTCCTGNTAGACAAGCCGGTAGGGAGACATGCCCAAAATAGTTTTAAAGGCAGTGCGGTATGCCGAGAGGGCATTGGTCAATCTATCGGACCAATCATTCCTGTTTGGGTTAACCATTTTTTCTAGAATGTTCTTGATCTCCCTATTGGCTAGCTCGGCTTGGCCATTTGTTTGTGGGTGATAGGCAGNCAGAGGGCATCCGTCAATCTATCGGACCAATCCTTCCTGTTTGGGTTAACCATTTTTTCTAGAATGTTCTTGATCTCCCTATTGGCTAGCTTGGCTTGACCATTTGTTTGTGGGTGATAGGTAGTGGATACTTTATGAGTGACACCATATTTGAACATTAGAGATGCAAATGACCTATTACAAAAATGTGATCCACCATCACTTATTATTGAACGAGGCATCCCAAACCTCGAAAAGATGTTCTCCTTGAGAAACTTGACTACGACCCGGTGGTCATTAGTCTTGGTCGGGATAGCCTCCACCCATTGGACACATAGTCCATTACCAGGAGGATGTACAAATAACCAAATGACATAGGGAAAGGACCCATGAAGTCGATGCCCCAACAGTCGAATATTTCTATAACAAGTATTGGTGGTATGAAAGTCTTGTTAGGTGGCATTGAATTCTTTGATCCCCCTTTGTTTTGAGCTTTGATAATTGGCACCCCAGTAGTTTGTAGCTTTAATGCAATTGACTTCTCAGTAGTTTGTAACTTTGACGTACAAAACCCTGAAAAGAACAACAATTAATGCATTATCCTTTATTCACACACTAACTCTGATTTGATTTATTTTGACTAGTTTACTTTATTCAACTAACACAATTTACCAATTAAATTATGCTTTAATTAGGGTTAATCAATTTTCGGTGAAATTCCTCGTTCTTGGTACGTATGCATAGCCCTCGTCGCGGTGATCAACTTTAATTCTTGGTCTGAAGGGTTCTGACCGACGGAACTTCTTAGATCGGAGAAGAAAGCTTGAAAAATAATTTTTCTCTCTTCTCTTTCTTTTCACTCTTCAACGTCTGATTCAGCCGGCTATTGGGGTGAAAATATATGATTTTTTCGATATTTAGCGCCTATTTATACTTTTAACTGCGCAGTCCACATCGCCCGAAACGATTCATTACATCCTGGTTTAAGTTCAAATTAAATTTATTTGAACTTAAATTCAATTATAAGGAAATTTTAAAATTTTCGTTTTTGGGGACGTTCGTGAGGTCATGTGCCACCCAAGCGTCTCGAAAAATGTGTAAATCCTAACAATCTCGGAATTCGACAAAATTTAACATGGTAACTAAGTTTCGCGTTACGAATTCGATGGTGAATTTTATTTCCTCATCCGAGCTCTAGAAAAATACTGATTTTAAACCCGCATTGTACTGATAAATTACTGTTTTGCCCTTTTTTTTAAGCAAAAGTTCAAATTTTTCTGGGTTTTACGTTCTTTCCCCTTTAAAAGAATTTCATCCCCGAAATTTATACACACATGCACATACAACAACATGCATATGCCACAAGTATTTCATACTTATAACTACTAAAATGTACCTCCATCCTTGAATAAGAAAGGATAACTGGCACGAATAGTGTCCTCACGCTCTCATGTCCCCTCCTCCACTCCTTGATACTGCCACAACACCTTCACTAACGGTCTTGCCTCGTAAAACCTGATTCCGGCTATCCATGATGCGCACCGGTCTCTCCTCAAAGGTCCCGTCAACATTAACAACAAGCTTGGCCCAAACCACCATATGAGTGGGATCTGGGGTGTATTTTGGGAGCATGGAGACATAGAATACCGCATGAACACCTGATAAATTTGACGGTAACATCAACCTGTAAGCCACTGTACCCACCTTCTCAAGTACCTCGAAGGGCCCGATATACCTCGGTGACAGCTTTCCCCGCTTACCAAACATGACCACTCCTCTTTTAGGCATCACCTTCAAGAAGACATGATCTCCCACCTCAAACTCTAAAGGTCGCCGCCGTCTGTCGACATAACTCTTCTGTCGGCTCTAAGCCATGAGAAGACACTTCCGTATCAATTCCACCTTCTCTGAGGTGTCTTTAATCAAATTCGGACCCATAGAGGGTCTCTCTCCCACCTCCGTCCAACATACCGGAGATTGACAAGGCCTCCAACAATGCCTCATAGGGTGCCATCTATATGCTTGCTGGTGACTGTTGTTATAAGCAAACTCCACTAAGGGTAAGTGATCTTCTCAGCTATCCTTGAGATCTAGACACATGCCCGTAGCATGTCCTCTAAGGTCTGAATGGTCCTCTCAGATTGACCATCCGTCTGGGGATGAAAGGTAGTGCTCATCATCAACTATGTTCCCATGACTTGCTGAAAACTCTCCCAAAAATAAGTCGTAAATTTGAGATCCCGATCCGATACTATATATATGGGCATCCCATGTAATTGGACAATCTCCCGTATATACAACTTGTAGAATTCCTCCAGTGTGAAGGTCATCCACTCCGCCAAAAAGTATGTCGACTTGGTAAGTTGGTCCACTATCACCCACATCGCGTCATATCCTCATGATGTCTGTGGCAAATAGGTCACAAAATCCATCGTGACATGCTCCACTTCCACTCAGCTACCTCCAAAGGCTGGAGTAACCCTGCTGGCCTCTAGTATTCAACCTTAATCTACTAACAGGTGAGACATCGGCTAACAAAGTCTCCAATGTCTCTCTTCATCTTGCTCCAATAATACTGGCGACGAAGATCATGGTACATCTTTGTGCCACCTGGATGCACAACGAATCAGGAACAATAGAACTCTCTAAGAATCTGTTCGCTGAGTTTCATAGACTAGGGAACCACAATCTTTTTCCTAAACCAAAAACTACCATTGGAATGAATGGCCCAGCTTTCGTCACCTGTACCTAACCGTACTCAGTTCCTGATGGATGATAACTTTGTATCCTATCCCTAGAACTCAATCAATCTACTCAGTAGGGAAGGTATAGCCACTAAACTCCCCAAAGTACCCTAAGTCTGATCTCTATTGTGTAGCCCAAACTGTCCCACAGTCTCAAGTATTTACCACTCCCGAAAAATCACACTAGCTAATACTCCTCGTGACTTTTGACTGAGTGCATCAGCCACCACATTTGCCTTACCAGGATGGTAATCCAAAGTGAAGTCATAATCCTCTAGATACTTCATCCACCTACGTTGCCTCATGTTGAGGTCCGGCTGTGTAAAGATATACTTCAAACTCTTATGGTTCGAAAACACTTTGAACTGTTCACCACATAAGTAGTGGCGCCAAGCCTTCAACGCAAAGACAATGGCCGCCAACTCCATGTCATGTGTGGGATAATTTTTCTCATGATTCTTTAACTATAGAGAACCATAAGCCACCACCCTCTCGGATTGCATCAACACACAACCGAGTCCATCTTTCAAGACATCACAATACACTGTGTACCTCTGTCCCCTTTTCGAAACTATCAGAATAGAAGCTGATGTAAGCCTCCTTTTCAACTCCTGGATTGCCTTTTCACACGAGTCATTCCACTCAAACTTGACCTCCTTCCGGGTCAATCTCGTCATAGGAGTAGCTAATCGAGAGAAGTCCTCAATGAACCTCCTATAGTACCCTACTAATCCCAAGAAACTGCGTATCTTAAAGACTGACTTTGGCCTCTCCCAATTCATAACTGTTTCAACCTTCTCCGGGTCCACGGATACACCCGAAGCCAACACCACATGTCCCAAAAATTTCGCCTCTATAAGCCAAAATTCATATTTTATGAACTTGGTGTACAACTGATGATCTCTCAATGTCTAGAGAACAACCCTCAAGTGACTCTCATGCTCCTCCTTAGACTTGAAGTAGATCAAGATGTCGTCAACAAAGACTATAACAAACTGATCGAGGTAGGGTTGAAACACCCTATACATGAGATCCATGAACGCCGTCGGAGCATTCGTCAATCTGAAAGGCATGACTGTGAACTCGAAATGCCCATACCGCGTTCTAAACGTCTTCTTAGGGATATCTGCCTCCCTAACCCTCAACTAATGGTAACTGATACAGAGATCTATTTTAGAGTAGACCCGTTCCCCTCTCAACTGATCAAACAAGTCATCAATCCTCGGCAAATGGTACCTATTCTTGATAGTAATCCTATTCAACTGCCGAGAGTCTATACATAGTCAAAGGGTCTTGTCCTTCTTCCTGGAAAATAGCATCGGAGTGCGCCTAAGGTGAAGTGCTTGGTCTAATAAACCCCTTGTCCAATAATTCTTGCAATTGGACCTTGAGTTCTTGCAACTCAGTAGGTGCCATCTTATGCGGAGTCATAGAAATAGGTGATGTACTAGGATGCAACTCAATGGTATAGTCTACATCCCTATGTGGAGGTAATCCCCAGTAATTTATCAAAAAAAATATCCTCATACTCACACACAATTAGAGGTAGACCTAAATCCTGTCTCACCTCGTCCTCTAGGGTAAGGCTTGCTAGCCAACCCATCAACTGCCCGTGCCAATAGGAATCATACACTACTTGAGGTAAGACATCATGCTTTTCCCCCTAGAATTTGAAACAAACACCATCTGGTGTGTAGACAGTGACCCTTTTCTGATCACAATCAATGACGACTCGATGTGCTACCAACCAATCCATACCAAGTATAACATTGAACTCAGACATGTCCATGACCTTCAGGTCTATAGTGAGTAGAATTTCCAAGATCTCTAGCTCACAACCCCAACATATTTGATCTACTCTCACCCTAGTTCCTAAGGAAGAACTCACATGCAATGGCTCATCTAAAGTCTCAACCTCCAAGCCCAAATCTTTAACACATGATACAACAATAAAAGAATGCGATGCTCCAGAATCAACTAATACCCTAGCCCATAAGCAAGAAAGTAAAAATATATCCTGTATCATCAACTGATCTGTCAGTTCAGTCTGTGGCATCATGGCATAGACACGCCCTTGGGTCCCTGAAGTACTGGCTTGTGAGCCCTAGTCTCGACCTCGACCCTTGCCTTGGCCCATCAGGCCTACTTGCAGAACCCCCGCACGTGAAGTAGTAGGGGCCTGTGCAGCACCTTGAGACTGGTACTGACTTCCTTGGCCCATGGTGGGGTAGGGAGGAATATAGTGTGTCTGTGGTAGTCCCACCAAAGTCTGGGACTCAGATGACCCGTAACCCTGGAATCCCTGCCTCTGAGGGCAATCCCATTTCATGTGACCCGGCTGGTGGCAATGGAAACATGCCCGTGAGCCTGCCTGGCTAGGAGCCCTAAAGTGTCTCCCACCTTAGGAGGATTGACCCTAGTTTTGGCCTTGATGACCGCGGCCCTATCCTTGCTGTCCTTGAGGAATAAAAGTTCTCTGTCTCTTCCTCAAACTATAAGAAAAGAATTGACCCTCCTTCTTCTTATCTTTAACACCCGCTTCCCGAATGTTCTGTGCATCTTTTACTTCCCTCTCAATAGCCATAGCTGTCGTGACCAATGAGTCCAAGTCTTGCAGAAGAAGACCCACAATCTTACCTCGGATGGACAACTTCTAGCCATCCCTAAACTTCCTCATCTTGGCCATATCTGTGGCGACATAATCGTTGGTGAAACGTGCTAATTTCGTGAACTTAGCCACGTATTCCATCATCGACATCGTTCCTTGCTTCAAGTCTAAGAACTCATATGCCTTTGCATGTTTAGCAGTCGCTGAAAAATAGTTGCCCATGAAGAGCTCCTTGAACTCTGCCCAAGCCATAGCCTCCAAGTTCTTGGAGTCCTTCAGCCAATCCCACCACAATTGGGATTCTCCCTCTAGCTGAAATGTCGCTAGCGTTATCTTAGTGGCATTGAAAGTGATCTCCATAGCCCTTAAGATCTTGTCGACTTGCGGGAACCAATGGTCAGCCACCATCGGATCCGCTCCTCCCCGAAAGTCAGAGGTTGGTGAGCCTTGAACATTTGGAGGTTGCTTGAGCCTCCTAGTCCCCCACTTGCACCAGCCTGTGCAATGGTAGCGGCCGTTGCACTAGCTTGTGCGATGTAAGCAGCTGCAACACCAATAGCCTCCACAAAGGCTTGTTGGTCAAAGGTCGTTGGTGGTTGGTTGTTCCACCCACTGCCTCGGCGTCCTCTTCTTCTATTTGCCATATACACACATGTCAAATGGTAATAGAACGTTCACATAACATCCCAAGATAGGGATCAAGTATTTAAACTTGGAGATTTTTCTCCTTGTCCCCCTAGTAGTGTGGGTGCCACCCACTAATAGACATTTACACAATGAACCATCCCATTCATTCTTGTTCTGACCCCTAAGGTTATGCTTTCTAACCCTAGTGTCACTTTTCCACATACATTTTACCATGTATATTATTCACTTAACATATAATCATGTAGCAAATATTAGTACATAACATGAAATACACAATGAATGCAATGGTCTAGACCCAATGTCCGACAAGCCCTAGGTAATTCGTATACCTATGCTCTGATACCAAGCTGCGACGCCCCTAAAATCGGGGGTTCTTTATTAACCATTGACCACCCGTCAACCCATGAAAATACCTGTGATTGTTGCCCACTCCGGCATCATGTTAATATCCCTTTGTCCGAGATTATAACTCACATGTGTAACCTGTGTTCCTTTAATCATTTAATCCAACCGGGGTTCAATACACCCCAATAGATCCCATTTAAGGTCCATTTGTATCATTGAAACTAAGGAAATCCAAGCCCAAAAGCATGGGAAGAAATTTTAAAATTTCAAAGTATTGAGGACAGTACAGGTACGCCATATCGGTACGGTTAGCCCACTGGAAGAGCCATACTGGTATGCTGTACCGGTACCTTTTGTTCTCTGGACAGGTTCGTACCGGTACGCTTTGCCCAGTTTTGCCCAATTCACCTATTTTCGATTTCCAATTCATTCAAAACCTTTTCAAATTCATCCCAAGCATGTATAATAAATTTTTTTACATTATACATGATCCATACAAGTTCTACCACACGTGATTTCATACATTTACATGTCAAAATGTAGTTTTAACAAAAGTTTTACAAAAATTCATAACAAAAGCCACATTCTTGCTTTTCTTCATCTTTAAGGCTCCGATTGAGAGTCTTCTGCTAGTATAAACCCCGCACCTGAAATATTTCCCATATAAGGTGAGCCAACGCGTAGTAGAATGGTTCCTACAGAGGATACTCCCCAACCTAAGTGCATATGCAATAAGTACAAGCAACAATTCACAATTATATAACTATTCCAATCAAGAATATACAGGTTTCATGTTGGAATCTACCATGACATGCCATGAATGAAATGAGATTTACTCATGCACATCAACCCGAGCCCTCACTGGCTCTCACCACACTATGCAATGCAAGTGTAAAACCCTTGTCATTGATTAAATATATCCAATGATCATCTTTGAAAATAAAAACCATGAGTTTATAAAAAAATAATTCATTTTTGGAGGTTTCCCATCAAATAAATACTTTATATTACAAAATTCTGTGTCTTTGTTGGGTAGCGGACTTTTGGTGTTGCACCGCCGGTTTTGCACGCCGATACACTTTTTGGACTTGCACCGTCAGAGTGTATGAACTAATAATCGAGTTTTTCACTTGAGGGAGTGTCTAGCCCTTCTTACTATACCCGACACAAATTTTTCATGCCATGCAACCGTGCGACTGTTGAACTTTGGTCCAATGGTACCGAGCCAACTTATCATCCACCTACGTGGTGTTTGGTATCAACCATGCACTCACACCCATGAAATACGAAGTGTTCTCCGTGCATATTGAATAACCCTAATTATGGCATAATTTAATAGGTAAATTGTGTTAGTTGAATAAAGTTAAACAAGTCAAAATAAATCAAATTAGAGTTAGTGTGTGAATAAAGGATAATGCATTAATTGTTGTTCTTTTCAAGGTTTTGTGTGTCAAAGCTACAAATTACTGGGGAGCCAATTGCATTAAAGCTACAAACTACTGGGGTGCCAATTATCAAAGCTAAACATAACAGGGGATCAAAGAATTCAAGGCCACCTAACAAGACTTTTATGCCACCAAACAAGACTTTTCAAGGCCACCTAACAAGATTCAAAGCCACCTAACAAGACTTTCACCCTCTCTTGTTGCCTATAAATACCACCCCTTAGGACTTGTAAAGCATTCATATTTTGGTAGTAAAAAATCCTTTAAAAATATTATTGCTTTTCTTATTTCTTATTGCTTTTTTTAAGTATTACTTTCTTTTATTGTATTATTACTTTCTTTTAATTTATTGCTTTCTTTTACTTTAAGTATTGCTTTCTTTTATTATGTTATTGCTTTCTTTTACTTCCATTGCTTGAGCTTCCTTCTTCCCTTAGAGNNNNCCTTTCTTTTGACATCATCCCTAGGAGAGTGACACTCCCCTTCATTCATATACTATACATGCTAAAAGTTAATGTTTAGAGGTTAGGAAACAACAAGAAAATTTGTCAAGCATTTTTGGCACCGTTGCCGGGGAAGACAAGTGTCAAACCAAGAAGGTGATTTTCGAACGACGGAGGTAAGTCCCATGATCTTCATCATGGGCAGAGGTATGTTGTTCCGTGTACAAAATCTTATTTGTATATAATTTTGTTTGTATATATTTTGTTTTATGTGGAGGCAGAACGACCGAAACTGACNCATAACAGGGGATCAAAGAATTCAAGGCCACCTAACAAGACTTTTATGCCACCAAACAAGACTTTTCAAGGCCACCTNTAATTTTGTTTGTATATATTTTGTTTTATGTGGAGGCAGAACGACCGAAACTGACTTGTTAGAAAAATTTGGCCCCTACAATGAATATTGTCCAAGAACAACCCGAGGATGCGGGTGACAATTTTGACAATATAGGTGTAAATCCAAATGTCTAAACGGGTAGGGGACCACAAGAACCCCAAATACCCAATCCGAGAATGAATTTTTCCTATCCCGTGAATGAGGGGAATAATTTTCAAATGGATCCCCTAGTGAGGTCAATGAGGGANATAACTCATCTACTTGGAGGGATGAGCATCACTCACTTTTCTAGCTTTAATAAAGCCATGAAGAGTGAGTAGTTTCTCATCCAATCTTTAGTAAGAGNACAACCAACACGAAGCACCACACCATCATGCATCCTCCTTCCGGTCCAAGCTCATCTTTTCATAGTTAAGCCAGGGATGTTGCAACTAATTCCCACATTCAACGGACTTGAAACTCAGAGCCCCTATTCACTCATAAGGGATTTCGAGAAAATAGTTGCAATCTTCCTTCCCAATCATGGGATGGAAGAGATAGTTAGAATGAAATCGTTTCCCTTTTCCCTAAAAGACAAGGCAAAAATGTGGCTTATTTTCTTAAGGCCTCNAGGAGGTGATTGTCCAGAAGTTATATTTATGCATTTCATTTATGCTTAGCTCTAGTCTTTACTTCTTCATAATGTCTTCTCATCATATTGTTGTCTTTATTTTAAGCATGAATAGCTAAATCTCTTAGTTGGCAAAACCAAGAGGAACCTCCACTTGGGTATACCATTTCAACTCATTCTNATTTTCTTAAGGCCTCGAACCATCATATCATGGAGCCAAATGATTTTTGAGTTTTTGAAAAAATTCTTTTCGGTACATAAAACCACCGCCTTAAAAAAGCAAATTCAAAACTTTTCAGAAAAGCCCAATGAGCAATTCTATCAATGTTGGGAGAGGTACAAGGAATTGCTACAATCCCTTCCACATCATGTCTTTGAACCATGGCAATTGGTGAGTTTTTTTTANAATGTTTAGAGGTTAGGAAACAACAAGAAAATTTGTCAAGCATTTTTGGCACCGTTGCCGGGGAAGACAAGTGTCAAACCAAGAAGGTGATTTTCGAACGACGGAGGTAAGTCCCATGATCTTCATCATGGGCGGAGGTACATTTTTTCGGTGTACATAATCTTGTTTGTGTATAATTTTGTTTGTATATATTTTANGAACAAAGACCTTGATGAGGCCTTAGATTAATTTGATACATTGGCACAAAATGCACAATCATGGGACATTACAGATCCCACCGATGCACCAAGATCTTCTCCTCAAAAGAGTGGCCAAACTCAAGGGGGAGGGATTTATGATTTGAGAGACCGGGAAGACTTGTTTTCAAAAATTGCTAAATTGTCAATGAAAGTTGAGAGTCTTGAAGTTAATAAGAGACACGAGGTGTCTAATGTGTCACGAAACAAGGAAGGTTGTTCAATTTGTGAATGTATGAAGCATTCCTATTGGATTGCAAAAACATTCTGACCCTTAAAGAAGTGTACCATAAACAAGTCCATGCCTTCAACCAAACGAGGCAATCATTTTCTCTCAATTCGAATACTTACAATCCAGGTTAGAGTAATCACCCAAATTTTAGTTGGAGAAATGAAAATCCCATTCCTCATGGTTCAAGTGCATATGCATCTCCCATGCCTCCCAAGCAAAACTAATACCATGGCCAAGGGCAATCATCTAGCTCTCAATACCCCCGGACCAATCCACAAGGGTATTCTTCAAACCCACCACCACAGAATTTTTCACCAAATCCACCTCCACAAAATTTTTCTCAAAAATCGTCCAATCCATCCACATACCAACCTCCTCACAAAAGGAATTTGGAGGATATGATCCATTCCTTCATTCAAAGCCAAACCGCCATCAATAACCAAAATGCCACAACCATCAATGATGTAAAAGCCCAACTCACAAAGTTAACAAACTCCATAGGGGCATCTCAACAAGAAAAGGGGAAGTTCACCACTCAACCGCAAGAGAACCCTAGGGGTCAACACCTTGTTGAGTCATCAGAACCTTCAAGAGAGAATTGTGAGAAACTCAAAGCTGTCACCACCCTCCGCAATGGCAAAGAAATTGACAAAACCATTTTGTCAACATTGCCAAAAGAAAAAGATATCTTGGGTGACGCCGACAAGAGTGAGGTAAGTGAAGAGAAAGAAAGAGAGGTTATTGAGAAAGAAAAATTAATTGATAATTGTGTGTTTATTCCTCCTATGCCTACCCCTTTCCCAAGTCGTTTGAAGCCACTTGTCAAGGTGGCTAATTATGTTGATATTTTGAAAATGTTTAAGCAGGTGAAGATTAACATTCCACTCCTCGACGCCATCAAGCAAATTCCATCATGTGCTAAGATTTTGAAGGACTTATGTACAGTGAAGAGGAAACTGAATGTCCACAAGAAAGCATTCCTCATTGAGCAAGTGAGCTCAATATTGAGGACCAAATCTCCTCCCAAATTCAAAGACCCCAGTTGTCCAACCATAGCCATCACCATTGGTAATTGTCGAGTGGAGCAAGCACTCCTCAATTTGGGGGCAAGTGTGAATCTTCTCCCCTACTCGGTGTACCAACAGCTACAGGTTGAGGAGCTGAAGCCCACCTCAATCACGCTTCAATTGGCGGATCGTAGTATCCGTACACCAAGGGGAGTAGTTGAGGATGTCTTAGTTCAAATTGATAAATTTTACTTCCCTGTCCATTTCATTGTGCTTGATACACATCCTGTTGCAAAATTTAGCTCCCAAATTCCCATAATACTTGGAAGACCCTTCCTTGCTACATCTAATGCCGTGATAAATTGCAGGAACGGTCTAATGAAGTTGGCATTTGGGAATATGACAATGGAGCACAATGTATTCAACTTGGCAAAGCAACCGGGTGATGATGAGGAAGTAAGTGAGGTCAATAGAATCGACACTTTGGTTGAGGAGCACTTGGAGCTGGAGGGGATATTGAAATTCAAGGAAGAAGGAATTGTGGATCTTGAGAATTGTGATGAGCAAGAGGAGATAGAAGATTTGAAAGGGATCGAAAAGTGGATCCCTACATTCGAAGAGTTACCCCATCGAGAAAAGAAAATTTTTCC
>CAUOFW020002391.1:1143411-1206947 GCA_963454935.2 Ilex paraguariensis
GTTGTCCAACCATAGCCATCACCATTGGAAATTATCGAGTGGAGCAAGCACTCCTCAATTTGGGGGCAAGTGTGAATCTTCTCCCCTACTCGGTGTACCAACAGCTACAGGTTGAGGAGCTGAAGCCCACCTCAATCACGCTTCAATTGGCGGATCGTAGTATCCGTACACCAAGGGGAGTAGTTGAGGATGTCTTAGTTCAAATTGATAAATTTTACTTCCCTGTCGATTTCATTGTGCTTGATACACATCCTGTTGCAAACCTTAGCTCCCAAATTCCCGTAATACTTGGAAGACCCTTCCTTGCTACATCTAATGCCGTGANTTCCCAAATTCCCGTAATACTTGGAAGACCATTCCTTGCTACATCTAATGTCGTGATAAATTGCAGGAACGGTCTAATGAAGTTGGCATTTGGGAATATGACAATGGAGCACAATGTATTCAACTTGGCAAAGCAACCGGGTGATGATGAGGAAGTAAGTGAGGTCAATAGAATCGACACTTTGGTTGAGGAGCACTTGGAGCTGGAGGGGATATTGAAATTCAAGGAAGAAGGAATTGTGGATCTTGAGAATTGTGATGAGCAAGAGGAGATAGAAGATTTGAAAGGGATCGAAAAGTGGATCCCTACATTCGAAGAGTTACCCCATCGAGAAAAGAAAATTTTTCCGTCGGATGAACAAAAGCCCAACTTGGAGTTGCAGCCCTTGCCCTCCCATTTGAAGTACGCCTATCTTGAGGAAGGTGAAACATTTCCAGTGGTCATTAGCTCCGCATTGAACATGGAACAAGAAAAAGAACTCTTTGAGGTATTGAGAAAGCATAAAAGAGCAATTGGGGGGACCATTACGGATATCAAGGGGATAATCCCTCTCATTTGCACCCACCGCATATATCTTGAGGAGGCTTTCAAACCTTCCTGACAACCACAAAGACAGTTGAATCCCATCATGAAGGAGGTGGTGAGGGATGAGGTTCTGAAACTACTTGATGTGGGGATCATTTTTCCAATTGCCGATAGTAAGTGGGTTAGCCCCACACAAGTAGTACGTAAGAAATCTGGAGTTACGGTGGTTGAGAATGATAAGAATGAGCTATACTTACAAGAGTAATCACCGGATAGAGGGTGTGCATTGATTACCGAAAGCTGAATGCTTGCATAAGAAAAGACCACTTTTCATTGCCATTCCTTGATCAAGTTCTAGAATGAGTAGCGTGCATTTATTCTACTATTTTTTAGATGGATACTCCGGCTACAATTAGATTGAGATTGTTTTGGAGGATCAAGAGAAGACCATTCTCACGTACCCCTATGGTACCTTTGCCTACCGCCGCATGCCATTTGGATTGTGCAATACTCCGGGGACTTTTCAACGCTGTATGATGAGAATTTTTAGTTACATGGTGGAAAAGATAATGGAGGTCTTTATGGATGACTTTTTGGTGTTTAGGGATTCATTCGAGGGATGTTTGGTAAACTTGGAGAAAGTTCTAACAAAATGTGAGGAGAAGAATCTAGTCTTGAATTGGGAAAAGTGTCACTTTATGGTGACGGAAGGAATTGTGCTTGGCCATATAGTTTCGGCAAGGGGTATTGAAGTTGATAAATCCAAGGTGGAGGCCATCTCCAACCTCCCCACGCCAAGAGCCATCGAAGGCATCTGGTCATTTTTGGACCATGCAGGTTTTTATTGTCGATTCATAAAGAATTTTAGTGTATTGGCCCGACCCTTGACCAACCTGCTGTCTAAGGAGGTCCCATTTGAGTGGTCGGATGATTATGAGGCATCCTTTAAAAAACTTAAAAGCATGCTAGTCACACCTCCAATCATGCGACCACCTAATTGGGATCTACTTTTTGAGCTCATGTACGACACGAGTGATAATGCGATCGACGCAGTGCTCAGTCAGAGGGAGGAAAATAGACCATATGTGATACACTATGCTAGCAAAATACTTAATGAGGCTCAGATGAATTACACTACCACCGAGAAAGAATTGCTAGCAGTAGTGTTTGCCTTAGATAAATTCTATGCTTACATCATTGGTTCACCTATTATTGTCTTTACTGATCACTCTACTTTAAAGTATTTGTTGTCTAAGCAGGATGCAAAATCGACACTCATTAGGTAGATACTCCTTCTACAAGAATTCAACTTGACGATCAAGGACAAGAAAAGAGTTGAGAACGTGGTGGCAGATCATTTATCCCAGCTTATGGTGCAAGAGGTCGATGAGCACATTCCTATCCCTGACTTTTTCCCTGACAAGCATTTGCTGTTAATTCATTCTGTATGTCCTTGGTATGCTGATATATGTAACTATCTTGCAATAGGACATATACCACCGCAATGGAGACCAGAAGATCGAAGACGATTTATGGCGGATGTGAAGTACTTCTACTTCGATACCTCGTATTTGTTCAAGTATTGCCCCGACCAAATCATGAAGAGATGCGTACCTGAAAATGAACAGTGGGACATCCTTGCATTTTGCCATTCACAAGCTTGCGGTGGACATTTCTTAGCGAAAAAGACTTTGGCCAAAATTCTTCAATTAGGTTTTTACTGGCCCTCTCTTATCAAAGTTTGTGTTTTGCTTTGTAAGGGATGCGACAAATTCCAACGGTTGGATAATGTGACCCAAAGAAACATGATGCCCCTTTCACCAATATTTGTAATAGAAATATTTGACTGTTGGGGCATCGACTTCATGGGTCCTTTCCCTATGTAATTTAGTTATTTGTAGATCCTCCTGGCAGTGGACTATGTGTCCAAATGGGTGGAGGCTATCCTGACCAAGACTAATGACCACTGGGTCGTAGTCAAGTTTCTCAAGAAGAACATCTTTTCGAGATTTGGGGTGCCTCGTTCAATAAAAAGTGATGGTGGATCACATTTCTGTAATAGGCCATTTGTATCTCTAATGTTCAAATATGGCGTCACTCACAAAGTATCCACTGCGTATCATCCACAAACAAATGGCAAGTCAAGCTAGCCAATAGGGAGATCAAGAACATTCTAGAAAAAATGATTAACCCAAACAGGAAGGATTAGTCTAATAGATTGATTGATGCCCTCTGGGCATACTGCACTAACTTTAAAACTATTTTGGGCATGTCTCCCTACCGGCTTGTCTATGGAAAGGCTTGCCACTTGCCAGTTGAAATGGAACACAAGGCCTATTGGGCCATTAAGACTTTAAATTTTAATTTGAGAATGGCCGGTGATCATAGGAAGTTAGAGCTGAATGAGTTGGAAAAGATTCGACGAGATGCGTATGAGAGCTCCAAAATCTCAAAAGAAAGGGCCAAAATCTTTCATGATAACTCCATCGTGAGGAAATCATTTGAGCTCGGACAAAAAATACTCATATACAATTCTCACATCGCCATTTTTCAAGGCAAACTCCAATCCCGTTGGGATGACCCCTATCTTGTTAAGGTGGCCTACCCCAACGGAGCTATGGATGTCCAAAACCCCAAAAATGGCCAGACATTCAAGGTTAATGGCCAAAGACTTAAGCCATTTTTTTGGGGCTTTGAAGAACAAGTGATGGAGGAGAATTTGATGGATCCGGTATACCCGGAAGTTGTGGAGGAATAATTAGTTTTTTTTTCCTGCTTTTCAATGTACATGCTTTTATTTACTTACTTTATTTTTATTCCATGTTAATTATGTTCTTTTGTCGTATAGTTTTGTTCTTCTTAGTCGCAGATATTGGTGTTTTTGTCAAAGCTCAAGTGCGAGGTGTTCTCTAACCCTACTAATCTTTTTACTGTCCGTCATTGAATATCATACTTTTTTTCTTTCATTGAGGACAATGCATGAATCAAGTTGGGGGCGAGGTTGCACTATTTGCATCTTACACCAATGTTTGTGGGAATATTTCGAGCGGATATTCGCGTCTGTCGACACTCGCTTGCCGACACTAAAAAAAAAAAACAAAAAAAAAAAGAAAACCAAGTTGGAATATTCCGGGTGGATATGTGGCTGTTGACACTCAAAAAAAAAAATTGGATGCCTTTATAAGGCTTTTAAATTTTTTCTTTTTTCTCCCATCCACCGGTGATTGGTCTCCCCTTCTTCTTCCCTTCTTTTTTCTTCTTTCTTCCTCTTTTCTTCTTCTTCTTCTTCGTCGTTCTCTCTGTTCTCAATAAAAACAACCCACCCCTGCAAATCCATGACCATATACGCTGACGACCCAGTCATTTGTTTAATAATTTGTCTTATATGTTTGTATTTGTTCATGGGTGCTCTTTTTCTGCTCACACTTAGGGTGAGGGGTTTCCAGCCTAACCCAAATCTCCCTCGAGTTGGTTAATTGTTGTGTTTTGTTTGTTGGTTTCGGCAGCTAAACAGATCTCTACACCCACCGCCTTTCCCTCTTTCTTCGTCTTCTTCTTCTTCTTATTTCTATTGTGCTATTCTCTATAACACGACCCAACTCCCAACAATCCCATGACCATATTCCCCGAAGACCCAGTCGTTTGTCTCATGCTCGGCATTTGTTTACTCTATTTGTACATGGCTCTTCTTCTTCTGTCTGCATTTAAAATCAAGGGATTTTGTCCTAGCAAAAACCCAGATCTGCGTAGAGAAGATTAATTTGTGTATTTTCTTTATAGGTTTCAACATTTGAACAAATCTTTACTGTAACGCTCCAAAAACCCCCTTGGGTGACATCACTTTCTATAAACCATTCACCGCATGAGAGCATTAAGTAAATCCATCACGACGAAAGTTTCATTCATCCACCATTCATATTTTAACAAAATTTGGGCAGAGTCTCCTCTGTTCGGGGAGCTCTACCCAAAACACAACCTGTGCAATTCTACTGTAATGACCACACCGGGTCCATTTAACTACCATAAAATCAATCCATCCAATTTACATGTTATCCCAAAAGAATAGGCCAAGTTATGGCCTTTACATTCCCACAAAAGTACTATAATACACAGCGGAATTTATAAAATAAAAACTAGGCTATACAATTCTCCCAAAAGATTATCCAAGTCTATAACAAAAGAAAGGGGGGTCGCTCTAAGCATCCACCTCGGGATCCACGCTCCCTTCTATCGGAGTCTCCAAATATGTCGGCCCCTCGACTCCCAGCTCCTCGTCAAAGGCAAAATCTGAAAGGTGGGGAAGTAGGGGGGTGAGCACAAGGCTCTGTAGGAGGATCCTTCCAAACCCATTCAAGGTTTTGAAATCAAGTAAAACAGGTAGGTCACGTTTCGCACATACATATAAATGAATTTTGAAGTAAAGTAAGGACATTTTAAAGGAGATCTCAAGTTTGTACAATAATAAGGACTTGAACGAGAATAAAACCACGTTTAATTGACAAACAATTTCCAACATAATCCACTCCACCATACACCATTTCCACAAGGTATCGCGGCATCCCATACTACCCGAAACTCTTGGAAAAATAATATTTGGTACAATGAACAAAAATTTCTATTTGGTACCACTCAAGTAGGTTGTCGCTTCTCATGAATCTACCCGACGATTCTACCTCGTTCACCCATTTCCACTAACAATCACAGACCAATTTAGGAAGGGCGTGTACCGTCTCATACGGCCTTGACGAGATCCTCCCAAGGTGTCTAGTATACTAACCCTTTTCCCCGGTATCCGTGAACAATAGTGGTCACTGTCAGCACAGTGATCCACTACAAGCATTAGGCAACCATTTCACCCCCCATTGGGATAAACTAACCTCTAACGCTCTACGGTAGTTTTCGAAGGTAATCCAAGTCCCTCACAACACCATACACAAGAGTGACATACCAACAATATACTCAACCTCATATACAAGCAAATTCCATGATGTTTCCCCAAATTTTCACAAGCAAGATACATAATAGAACAATTTAAGAAAATATACCCATTTCGCAAATTACGTAACAATAGACAAGTTTAAAGGAAATAAGCATGAGATCATCAATACAATCATTTCACTACCCAACAAAAAGTTCTAGAATTTTCGCAATCAAGATGATGTGAAGATATAGAGAACAATTCATATTTCCCCCAAAAACTAGAGTTTGATGGATTTCCAACCATCATTTTGTTCAAATCATGGGAATGTTTGTAAACATACCAAGGAACAAGGAACCCATAACAAATACATACTATTAAGAGCCAAATTCTACATGTATAATAACCCTAACATCAATGGACAAGGATGGAAGAAAACCCTACCTCAATGTTCTTAAAAACCTAGGTTTAGTGTGAAGAAGATGAAGATTTGATCTTCTTTGAAGTATAGATCTCCTCTTGATCTTGTGTTTTATCCTTCTCTCTTCCTCTAGAGTCCTAAGAGAAGTGGGTTGAGAGTGGAATGAGAGAAATGAGAGTAAAGGCTGAAATCTGTGTTTTTAAACACAGAAATCCCAATTTTTTTTTCCTTTACTGTTCATGGGCTGCTTCGACTTTACTGTTGATGGGCGGCTTCGATATTACTTCGTTATCGGGGCATAACTCTCTCATCTGAGCTCCGACTGAGATGATTCAAGATGCTATGAAAAGCTAAGAAAGAACTCTACAAATTTCATGTTTTGAGTTTTAAGAGATATTGATTGCATCAAGGTCTAAATTGGGCTTGAATTTGCAGCCAGTGCATAGTTCACGTGCACTGTTCACTATTTCATCCCTTTTTCCATTTCCAATCTACCAAATTCAAACACACATCGCTATACCTATCCCCATTTTTAAAACAATTATTTAATATATATCTATATGCATATATATAAAATAAAATGCGGAGTGTTACATATTCTTTCCAGAGTATTTTTCAAAAATCTTAACTCCACTTACTTTTGTTCAACCTCACTTTACTCAAGAAGTTTGTTGGAATATTGGTCTATTGGTTTCTTAGCACCCAAAATCCATGTATGCTACCCATACAGACATATATCATCAAACAAATCTCGATTCACAAAAGAACCATCCCCGAGGAACCTTTTGGGTCTTGCACCCTAGGGTTTCATCGTCTTTCTTGCTTTTCAGGGGGGATGTGTAGGGCACAACTTGTGATGCCACACACGCTGTCTCCAAAAATCACTACCATCACCAATCCCCCTAGGACTAGTAGTCACCTTGGTAACCCCCCTCAAGGGCCCCAACCTTCTACTAACTCTTTGTCTGTCGGTACCGAGCATACAAGTTCAAACCATAATTTCATGATCACCTTCCATTCTCAACACCAACCAGAAATTTGACACTTTTAAAAAAAATACATAGTTTTACAAAATTTCAAATTTCTATTTCCAACATAACACGTTTTCAAAATAACTCACATACACACCAAAAATACAATTTGTACCCTTTATAGCAAATTTTCTAAATTAAATGATTGAGAAGTTATATAAATCAATACAACCCTTTTCATACTTTAAAATAACTTAACAATACCCCAAATCATGGTAAAATATATTCAATCATATCAAAAAAATCAATACCTCTTTTCACAATTTATCATTTCAATACTTATAGTCACTTTGACATTTTATAAAATACATGATAGACATAAACACTCCAAGCACATATTTACAAATGAACATACTCATTCTTAAGAGAAAAATCTAATACATTATACACAAATTCACTTATACTATAAAGAATCCAAAATCTTAAGTTCAATTAAACATCCATTACAAAAATCAAGTTAGGGTTTCAAACCCACAATACCCAAATTCATTTAATGCATGTAGGTTTACAAATCCATAGTAGACTCATCATTTAATTAAGATCCATAGCATATATTTAGTTCATACTAAACAAATAGATATAGAACATACATGAAATGCATCAATGTATATGCAAGAGACCTCAAAACTCAAGAACCCAAGCTCTACCGTCAAATGTCCAAGTGGATCCAAGAATCCCAAGTGATGTTCTTAGATTTCAAACAAAAAACCCAAGCCTTAGAGACCTTGTTCTTCCCTCTTCTGTTTTCCTTTATCTTGTCCTAGGATTGTAAGAGGAATTGTGTAAACCCCACCCTTTTATCTTTATATATGTATATAGGTTTATGTAGCAAGTTATTATTTCTTTTGGAAATGTTAATATGAAAATTCGAGGAAATAGTAGTTAAAACTTAGTTTAGCTTGCAAATATATGAAATCATTGTAATAGAACTTGTACCAATTAGGTTTGATGTACAAAATCATGTTGAATAATTTTGGGTTGGTTTTGGAAGGGTTTGGAATGGATTTGAAATAAAAAATAGAGAAAATAGACAAATTTGGACAAGACCTACCAGTAGTATGCTGTCCAGTGGATCCGAACTACCGGTAGTCAACAGGTAGTAAATGTCCAATAGATCTGAACTACCGGTAGTCAATAGGTAGTAAGTGGTGAGTGGATCCGAACTACCGGTAATCAACAGGTAGTAAATGTCCAGTAGATCCGAACTACCGGTAGCTCAATAGGTAGCAAGTTGCCAGTAGATCCGAACTACCGGTAGCTCGATACGAACTATCGGTAGATAGTTAAAAAGTCGGGATTTTATGTTTTAAAACCCATTTTCACTCCATTTGCTCCCATTCTTTCACACCACTCTCACCCCACACCGCTTAGAACCCTAATAGAAAGACTTAGAGAGGAAGAAAGAAAGGGAAACAAAAGTTCTAAAGGTGATTATAGATCAAATCTTCTTGTCCTTCACACCAAAGCCAAGGAGAAAGGTAGGGGTTTTCTTCCATTCTTGTCCATTGATACTAGGGCTAATATATATGTGTTCTTTGACTCTAAATCTTATCTATTTGCTATGAAATCATCTTTCCTTGGTCTTCTTGCAATTATTATCATGTTTACGCAAGTTAGGGTTGAATACCCATGAAATCCCATGTTCTTGCTTTAAAACCCTAGTTTTTGGGGAAATATGGGTTTCTCCCTTTACATTCACTTAAATGTAGTTTAGAAAAATTTAGTGTTTTGAGTTAAGTACTAAAATGATATTGATGATGATCTCTTGCATTTTCTTCACGTGCTCTATTGAAATACTACATGTGCAATTGGGGATTTATGAAATTGTGTGTTATTTGAGGAAATTGTTAGTATTGTATCTCCTGTGTGGTTGTTAGATAAACATGGGCTACTATTGAATGAGTATCTTGGAGTGTGTAGATGCCTTCTTACTCCGTGTGGGTTAGAACTTTTTCTACCACTCGTAATGGGTTAGTGACTTGAGAGGACTAAACCATTATCACTTACGGGTTATCAGGAAAAAAGGGTTAGTATACTACTATTTGGTTTGATACATCATTGCCATGGTGTTAGCATACGCCCTTCTTAAAGGTTAGATATCCTTGCTAGGATTTGTGTGGGTTATACGTGGGCCATGATATTTTCGATGGTATCTATGCGAGGTCTTGTTTTATACCAGAGATACGAATACTGTGGTGGGTTATTATTCATTGTACCAGAAATTATTTCTACAAGAATTTTGGGATGTATGAGATTCCGCAAGAACTTAGGAGAAACAGTTTATGGTGGAATGAATTATTAGTCGTGTATTAGTTTCCCGTATGCATTAAATTACTGTTGTTGCTTAAACTAGAAATCTTTTTGAATGTTCCTATTTTCTTTCAAAATTCATAGATACTATTTGTAAAAGGTGACTGGCCGTTTTTATATGCCTTTCTAAATCTTATTTGAGTTTGAGATGAATGTTGCTACAGAACTTAGTGCTCACCCCCCTACAAACTATATTTTTCAGATTGTGGTCTAGAGGAAGAGCTCAGGGTTGAAGAGCCGACAAATTGGGAAGCTCCACTAGACGGGCTTGTAGATTCTAAGGTGGACATCTAGAGCTATAGTTTATTTTTGTGTTAGACTAGAGAATTTATTTATGATCATATATAGTCTATTATTTTGTTTATTTCACTACTAAGTTCAAATGTAATTCTTTTGGAATGTAATTGCCATAACTTGGCTTATTCTTTTGGGATGATATTTTGGATCTTACATATGGTGAATGAAATTTTATTATTTGATGAATTTATTTAGTGCTCTTATGCTGTGAATGGTTTTTAGTTTGTAATGCCGTCTAAGGTGGGTTTTGGGGCGTTACAAATTGGGTGAGAATGGAAAAAAATAATGGGACAATTGAGGCTAAAAATGGTGTTTTAAAACGAGTAAATCCCGAATTTTACTATTCACAGAGCTCCGAAATTATGGTTTTGCCACTAAATATCTCCAATTTGATCTCTATGACTACTCTAAGATTTTTAGACGTTCTGGATTCATTTTTAATGTTATTTTAACCTAAAAATATTTAGTTTTATGATTTATCTCAAAACCAAAGTCAATTTACACTCGAAACACTAAAGTTACCATTTTACCCCTCCGAACTGCCATTTTACCAAAATTTTTGAGCCTCCCGGATTCAATCGTAATGTTATTTTGACATAAAAAACTTAATAAATTTACTTAATTACCCTTATCAACCTTAAAAAACTAAAAAATTAAATTTGATCCAAATGTCAGTACGCCTGTAGTTCAAACTTATGCGACTATTCATTTACAATGATAAAATACTATCAAGTTAATATCATTTATAGTTATATGAAAAACTGGATCTTACATAATTAGATGAAATTGATTGTTAATTTGGTGTTAATTTGATAAATTAAATTTTAATTGGATGAAATTACTTGTTAATTTGGTGTTGATTTGATGAAATTACATGTTAATTTGATCAAATTGAATGTCAATTTGATAAATTTGAATGTTAATTTGATAATTTGAATGTTAATTTGATGAATTGAGTGTTAATTGAATGAAATTAAAAATTTATTTCATTAATTTAACATTAACTAGTTGAATTTGAATGCTAATTTAGTGAATTAAATGCTTATTAGAAAAAATTGAATGTTAATTAAACAAAATTAATTATTAATTTGGTGTTAATTTGATGAATTGAATGTTAATTTGGTGTTAATTTAATAAATTAAATTTTAATTGGATTAAATTACATGTTAATTTAGTGTTGATTTAATAAATTGAATATTTTTTAAATAATTTTGGATGTTAATTTGATTAATTTAGTGTTAATTGGATGAATTTGAATGCAAATTAGATGAATTCAATATTAATTTGATCTTAATTTGAGTAATTTATTGTTAACTTGCTGAATTTAATTGTTAATTTAATGAACTAAATGTTTATTAGATAAAAATGAATGTTAATTTGATGAAAATTGAATATTAATTTGGTGTTAAACTGATAAATTGAATATTAATTAGGTGAAATTATAAGTTATTTTGTTGTTAATTTGATAAATTGAATCTTTATTGTTTGATTTGGAATGTTAATGTAATATTAGTTTTTTAATTACATGTTAATTAAATACTTTGGATGAAAAATAATATTAATTGAATATTAATTAATTACAAGTTGAATTTTAATGTTAATTTGATGAATTGAATGCGTTAATGTAATATTAATTTGTTAATTACATGTTAATTAAATATTTTGGACAAAAATAATATTAATTTAGTGTTGATTTGATAAATTAAATTTTTATTAGATGTTAATTGAATGAATTGAATGTTAATTGGATGATATTGGAATAAATTGGATGAATTTAATATTAATTAAGTTGAATTTTAAAGTTAATTTTATGAATTGAATGTGTTAATGTAATATTAATTTTTTAATTACATGTTAATTAAATACTTTTGGGTTAAGTTAAAATTATTACAACAAAGTTTTTCACCACTACATAAATTACAAGAAAGTTATCATATTTGGGTATACCTTTCGTGTTAAATTAAAATAGGTAGAAAAATTGGGCGTAATATTACATTAACACATGCAATTCATCAAATTAACAATAAAATTCAACCTGTAATTAACTAACACTAAATTAATATTATTTTTCATCCAAAGTATTTAATTAACATGTAATTAACAAATTAATAGTACATTAACATTCCAAATCAAACAATAAAGATTCAAATTATCAAGTTAACACAAAAGTAACATACAATTCCATCTAATTGATATCCAATTCATCAATTTAACACCAAATTAACATTCAATTTTTATCCAATTAGCATTCAATTTTATCTAATAAACATTTAGTTCATAAGTTAACAATTAAATTCAACAAGTTAACAATAAATTACTCAAATTAACATCAAATTAATATTGAATGCATCTAATTTGCATTCAAATTCACCCAATTAACACTAAATTAATCAAATTAGCATCCACAATTATTTAAAAATTACATGTTAATTTGATGAAATTGAATGTCAATTTGACAAATCTAAATTTTAATTTGATAATTTGAATGTTAATTTGATTTATTGAGTGTAAATTGAATGAAATTGAAAGTTTATTTGATTAATTTAATGTTCACTAGTTGAATTTGAATTTGAATTTAGTAAATTAAATGCCTATTAGAAAAATTTGAATGTTAATTAGATGAAATTGAGTGTCAGTTTGGTGTTAATTTTATGAATTGAATATTAATTTGATGAATTTAATATTAATTTCGAGTTAATTAGATAATTTAAATTTAAATTGGATGAAATTACATGTTAATTTGGTGTTGATTTGATGAAATTACTTGTTAATTTGATGAAATTGAATGTCAATTTGATAAATCTGAATGTTAATTTGATGATTTGATGAATTTAGTGTTAATTGAATGAAATGTAAAGTTTATTTGATTAATTTAACGTTAACTAGTTGAATTTGAATGTTAATTTAGTGAATTAAATGCTTATTAGAAAAAATTGAATGTTAATTAAATGAAATTGATTGTTAATTTTGTAAAACCTAGAAAAATTTGAATTTTTTTGTAAAAAAGGGCAAAATGGTAATTTTTTACTATTATACGGAATTAAAATTCATATTTTTCTAGAGCTCGGATGATGCAATGGATCTCACAGTTAAATTTTTATCGTGAAATCGAGCTACCATGTAAATTTTTATTGAATTTCGAGATAGTCGAATTTTATACATTTTACGAGACAACTGAGTGACGAATGATCTCATGAACGTCCCAAAAAAGGAAAATATCAAATTTCCTTATAATTGAATAACAATTCAAATAAAATTAATTTGAACTTAAATCGGAAAGAAATGAACCGTTTCGGGGCAAAAAATGGATCCGGGAGTAATAAATGTGTGGGACGATGTGGACCGCGCAAATAAAAGTATAAATAAGAGTTAAATATCTGAAAAATCATATATTTTCCACCCCTTATTTGGCTGAGATCAAACGTTGGAAGAGAAGACAAAGGAGAGAAGAGAAAAATCAAAAATTCTACCTTTCTTCTTGCGGTCCAAGGAGTTTCGTCGGTCGGAATTCATCGAACCAAGAATTAAAGTTGGTCTACGCGACGACGGCTACGCGTACGTACCAAGAACGAGGAATTTCACCGAAGATCCGAAGAAAGATTTTGAAAAATCAAGGTTTTGGGGATAGGGAGGTGCCTAGAAGCTTTCTACCTTTCGTATCACGATCCAAGAGGTAGGGTTTCCTCCTACCTTGGACTAATCTCTGTCCTATGGTGTTCATATGTAATGAGTATATGTATGGACTTATGACTTACCTAAAGTCATGGAAATTAGAAAAAGGGGTATAGAAATGGCCTAGGCCAATTTCTAGCTTGATTTGGTTATATGGAAGTGCTTGTGAAATTCCATGAAATTGGGTTTTATGTGGGCATGCTATATGTTTATAATGTGCCATGTGATTTAAGTGTGTTATTGACATGAATTATGTGGTAGCATACTTGTGAATTAATTGGATATAAAAGTTGCTATATGTTCAGTGGTATGTTGACATTGTGATAGAGAAAGATAGTTATATGCTTATGATATAAATTGCCATGACATATGTTGAAACATGTGGTTAAATTGCTCATTAGCATTCCTTACATGTTGGGCATGACATCGACATTGCAATGGTGCATTACATTGGATATTGTACGAGAAAAATACATCCATGGCCATGAGTATGGGTGTGTGTTTGCATGGTTGGATCAATCATCATACATGGTGATTGTTGATGGGCTCGAAAAAAGTTGGATTGAAAATCTGACTGAATCGCATGGTTGCATGAAAGAAAAACTTGTGTCGGGTATAGTAAGAAGAGCTAGACACTCTATCGGGTGAAAGACCCAGCTACTTAGTTCATACACTCCCCTGAGGTGAAATTCTGGAAAAGTGTAATGGGGTACGGAGCTAGCGGTGTGATTTCAAAATCCGATACCCAACAAAGACACATGGTTTTGTTATATGAATGATTCATTTGATGGGAAACATCCAAAAATGAATTTGTTTTATAAACACATGAGTTGTATTTCAAAAATGATCATTGGATGTATTTCATCAATGATAAAGGTTTTAGACATGCATTGCATTATGTGGTGGGAGCTGGTGAGGGCTCGGGTTGATGTGCGTGAGTGAGTTCCATCTCATTTCATGGCATGACATGGTAGATTCCAACATGGAATGCATATATTCTTGATTGGAATAGCTAGATGATTGTGATTGTTGCATGCGAACATTAAATGAGACACATCGGGGTGTGTTGATCCTCGGTTGGATTTAATGATTAAAGGAACACGGGTTACATGTGTGAGTAAAAATCCCAGGTAAAGGGATACAAATTGCGTGATGTCAGATTGTGCGGCACTCACAGGCATTTCTGTGGGTTGATGGGTGGTCAACGGTTTAAATAAGGACCCTAGGTTTTAGGGGCGTCCCAACTTGGTATCAGAGCTTAGGTCATAGATTTTATATTAGCCTTGTGGAAAATGAGTCTATCATCTTCCATTGCAAGAGTGAAAGAGGTTTGGAGCATAGGTATACGATTTACCTAGGGCTGGATGAGCATGGGTTTAGACCATTGCATTCATCGTATATTTCATCTTATGTGCTACATGTTATGTGAATTATATGCATACTAGAAATGTATATGGAAAGGGAAACACTAGGGTTAGAAAACATAACCTTGTGTTCCAGAAAAGAGGATGAACAGTATAGTTCAATGTGTAAATGTCTACTAGTAGGTGGCACATGCACTACTAGTGAGACAAGGAGAGAAATCTTGAAATTTTAATCTTGATCCCTATCTTGGGATTCTATGTGAGTGTTCGATTGCTATTTGACATGTGTGTAGATGACAAATCGAGGAAGAGGACGCCGTGGCGGTGGGTGGAACAACCAACCACAACTGGCCTTTGACCAACAAGCCATTGTGGAGGCTATTGGTGCGACGGCTACAACCATTGCACAGGCTAGTGCAAGTGGGGGGTCAAGGAGGCTCAAGTAACCTCTAGAAATTTAGGGCACATCAACCTCTAATCTTTCTGGGAGGGGCGGATCCGATGGTAGCTGACCGTTGGTTCTGGCAAGTTGACAAGATCTCGAGGGCAATAGAGATCACTTCTGATGCCACGAAGATAACCCTTGCTACTTTTCAGCTAGAGGGAGAATCCCAACTGTGGTGGGATTGGGTAAGGGACTCCAAGAACATGGAGGCGACAACATGGGCAGAGTTCAAGGAACTCTTCATGGGCAAGTATTTCCCAGTAGCTGCTAGACATGTAAAGGCTCAGGAGTTCTTAGACTTGAAGCAAGGGACGATGACGGTGAAGGAATACGTGGCTAAGTTCACCAAATTGGCCCATTGCGCCGATGATTATTGATTCGTGCGTAAAGTTAAAAAATTTTACTATGCCTTTCTGGACTAATTGTGCTTTGATGGAGTTTAAGTAATGAAATTTCAGGTCCTAAAGTGAACAAATGCCTAAGAACAACAAAAAAACACACTTGAATGTAACACTAGCACAAAACAGAATAAAAATGCAGAAGGTTGGAACAAAGAAAGGACGTTCAAACGTCAACCCACATTCGAACGTCATCTGAAAACCTGCCAAGATCAGCTGCTGAGACATGGCGCGTTGCAGTCAACAAAAAGAGAAGAACAAGAAGTACTTGAGTACCACGTTCGAACGTTGTCTTGAGTGACTAAGGAGTTGCTGAGTGTACAGTCAATGATGTTCAAGGCGTATGGAAGTAACCAAGATAGAGACCAAGTCAGTGACCACAGGCCACTTGAGTGGAAGAAATCAAACGTCATCTCACATTCGAACGCCAGATCACGTTCAAACGTCCCCCTGCGGACTGCCTGCAGAATAGTTAATTCCCATGGGCGTAAAACATTATTTACTCATCCTTACCTATCTCCTACCCCCTCCCCTTCCTTGACTATAAATATTCCCTTGTTGAGAGCTTTAAAAGCATTCTTCATCTTATAGAGAAAGGAGGGAGCAATCTTTATTCTTGTAAAGTAAGAGCATTTTAGTAATCTAGTTCTTGAATATTTCATGTTTATGCTTTCATTTTCCATTTATATCAACCATGTTGGAGGCTTAGACTCCCGTTGTAGTTGAAGTCTTTCAATTACTTATGCTAAGTCTTTGCATTCATGTTGTGACAACCATGATGGAGGCTTAGACTCCCCTTGTAGTTGTACTTGCTTTCAATTACAAAGTATCAAGAGAGGTAGTTCTTCTTTCTGTTGTAGTGAAAACCCTCCAAAAGCAACTAGCTTTCTTCTACTTTTATTGTTCATGTATTGTACTTCCATTGCTTGAGCATCCTTCTTTCTTAGAAGAGTGAAAGTCTTCCACTTTTCTAGAGTTTTACCAAAGCCGTGAAGGGTGAAAAGTGATTCACTTATTCTTCATTGAAGAAAAGCTCTTTGTTTAGTTTGCTTTACTTAGTAGCTTCTCTACTTAGAGGGATGAGTAGCACTCACTTTTCTAGCTTTGCCAAGGCCATGAAAAGTGAGTAGTTCCTCATTCATTCTTTAGTAAGAGGGGATGAATATGTAAAGATCATTTGAAAGTTATGTTTGTGCAACTTCTTCATGGTTTAATGCTTTATACTCCACCTGTTCATCGGACGATTGAATGCACCTAGTAAAGTTGAGGTACTTTGTATAACCAAGGGCTCAATCTATTATACGGATGACTCCTGCATAGAAAGATCCGTTGGTTCAATGGAAGTACCCCGGCTAGCGCTTTATGACAATCTTTCAATCCCCACTATCATTGCACTTTATTCAAAGAATGAATCATTAATGCCATGGTTGGATGCCTTGTAGAAACACTTGCTTATTTGTGGACGGGTTAAGTCTCGGCACAGACAATTCTTGTAAACTTCTAGAAAAGCATTGGAATCATGTGCTTAATTCTCACAATCCATCTTTATCTTCTGATTAACTTGCTATTGACAGGGGAGTTAATTGAGTTATAAAGCACAAACATAACAAAATTGATACTCTATTATATGTCCTAATCCTTGAGCTAAAGGGTGGCTGTTTCATTTTGAGAATCTTCTATCCTATTCAAGAAATCCCCACCACTCCAAACACTCAAAATTTCCAAGTTACTTGGTCTTTATTATTGCTTACTTTAGAAACACCAATCATAGTTTCCTGTGGATTCGACTTCGGATTTCACCGGATTATTACTACAATTTGACCGCCTGCACTTAGGTGTACACATTTCGGATCAAGTCAAGTTTTTGGCGCCGTTGCCGCGGAACCATAAAAGGTGTTTTATGGTAAAAGCTAAAAAGACCTCATTTTTGTGTATAACTTTGCTTTACTGTATATAAAGTTATGTATATGTCTGAAAACGTCCCTCATAATCAAAATTTGCCAGCTAAATCTTCTGGATCTATGAATTAACTTTGAACCACTTTCACCTAGATCAGTAGCAGACTCTTGTGAAAGTAAAATGGCAAATATTGAGAGACAAGAGGAAATTCCTATAAGGGAAGGGGAAGTGCCTAACATTTGAACTCTGAGGGATTACTTGAATCCCACAAGGAATAGTGTCCCCTCTTCTTTTGTTTTTCCTGAAGATGCACCCCCCTTTACTGTAAAGACGAAGACAATTCAACTGTTCCCTCAGTTTCGTGAACTCGAAACAGAAAACTCATATATGCATATAAAAGATTTTGAGGAAGTATTTGGAACTTTTCAAGACATTTCTAAACTGGCCAAAATGAAACTTTTCCCTTTTCCTTAAGGGATAAAACTAAACAAAAGCTAAATTTTTTAAAAGCTCTTTCAATACTTGACTGACGAGCATTACAAAATGAATTTTTCAGAAAGTTTTTTCCTCTACACCGCACTAATGCATTGAAAAGACAAATCATGAATTTCTCGGTCAATGAAGGAGAAACCTTTTACCAAACTTGGGAGAGATTCAAGGATCTACTCTAGTCCTGCCCACACCATGCTTTTGAGAATTGGACATTGGTAGGATTTTTCTATGACTCCCTGCCCAGTAGACTACGCCAGTTTATCGAAATGATGGCTCAAGGAGATTTTATGGGAAAAAGTCTGGAGGAGGCATTCGATTTCTTTGATATCATATCTGACAGTTCTCAGATGTGGGACTCTGTCTCTCCCACAACTATTGAAGCCAAACCATCTACTTCCCAAGGGGGTAAGTATGTCTTGAAAGATGATGATGACCTTAGAGCAAAAATGTCCACCCTATCTCAAAAGCTTGAAGCTTTAGAGATGAAAAAAGTTCATCAAGTTGATGTTAGCTCTCCCACAGAACAAGTGTGTGGGATCTGTGCGCNGAAAGATGATGATGACCTTAGAGCAAAAATGTCCACTTTATCTCAAAAGCTTGAAGCTTTAGAGATGAAAAAGGTTCATCAAGTTGATGTTAGCTCTCCCATAGAACGAATTTATGGCATCTGTGTGCTAACAGGACACCCTACTGGGGAGTGTCCTACAATTCCAGCATTCAAAGAGGTTTTGTTGGAACAAACAAATGTTGTCTCTAATTTCAGCAAGCCTTACTTCAACCTATACTCTAAAACATACAATCCAAGGCGGCAGAACCTTCCAAACTTCAGTTGGAGGAACACACAGCCAACTCCAATGAACCAACAAGGTTCACACCCATCACCTTAAGGACCTCCCGCATACCAACCATACCAACCACCACAAAAGAGGAAACTTGAAGACACATTGAACCAATTCATGCAAAGCCAAATGAACTACAACCATAGTTTCACTCAGGCTTTCACTGATTTCAAAATCCAGACCACTCAATCTTTTGAGGATCTTAAAAGTCACATCCAAAAATTGACCCAATCCATGACCACACATGAAAAGGGCAAGTTTCCTGCCCCAACCAAAACCACCACAAGGCCAATTTCAGGTGGGAAATCCTTCATCCATGGAAAATCCACAAGGTCAAGCCCAAGTTGTTAGTACACTAAGAAGTGGCAAGGTAATTAACAAGACAATCCGAGACAAGCTAATTCCAAAGCCAAAATCCATCCTAATCAACTCACCAATCGAGCCTGAATCGGTTGAGCCTGAGCTTATGAGAGAAGAGGAACCCAAGCCCATGATTGAACAAGAACCAGAACCATCATAGGAAAAAGAACCCTCGTGTTCTATTCCTGCTCCTTTTCCTTATAGACTCAAAACTGCACAGAAGTTGAATAATCAACTGAAATTTATGAGCTCTTCAAGCAAGCAAAAATCAACGTCCCACTTCTGGATACAATCAACCATGTTCTATCTTATGCCAAGTTTCTAAAAGACTTGTGCACAGTCAAGAGAAGCCAGAATATTCAAAAAAGAGCCTTCTTAACAAAACATGCAAGTGTTTTGCTTCAACACAAAACCCCTCCAAAATACAAAGATCTTGGGTGTCCAACTGTGTCATGTGTCATTGGAAATTTCAGAATCGAATAAGCATTGTTAGACCTTGGAGCAAGTGTCAATTTGCTTCAATTTTGTGTTTACCAGCAGTTGGGTCTGGGGGAACTCAAACCCATAAGTGTCACACTTCAATTGGCAGACAAGTCCGTCAAAATTCTTAGGGGTATTGTTGAAGATGTACTTGTTCAAGTGGAAAATTTTGTATTCCCTGTTGACTTCATCGTCTTACATACTCAGCCAACACAATATTCAGAGAATCCAATTCCTGTTATTCTTGGTCGACCTTTCCTAGCAACTTCAAATGCACTAATCAATTGCAGGAATGGGGTCATGAAATTAACCTTTGGAAATATGACACTTAAGCTGAATATTTTCAATATTGCCAAACACCCAGGAGAGGACAGGGAAGAAAGAGAAATAAATTCCATTGAGTCTTTGGTCCAGGACCATCTTAACAACACATTCTGTGAAAATTTCACTGAACTTTCTTTATTAGAATCCATCACATTTGAAACCATGGATAATGATCCAAAGAATTTCCCAATTCATGCTGTTAATACATGGGCCCCCAAATTTGAGGAACTTTCACCAAGTGGCACAAAGCCACTCTCATCAAGTGACAAGTCACCGAAACCTGAATTGAAACCTCTCCCATCTGACCTCAAATATGCATTCCTAGGAAAGGACAAGTCATTCCTAGTGGTAATTTCGTCTAAGCTCACAGACTTGCAAGGGTCTAAACTAATTGAAGTGCTTAAAAGCCACAAAAGCTTCATTGGGTGGACCATCGCTGACTTGAAAGGTATAAGCTCGTTAATCTACAATCATGCCATATACCTTGAAGAGGACTCAAAACCCTCTTGTCAAATGTCGCGATGACTAAACCCTCACATGAAGGAAGTCGTAAAGGCAGAGGTGTTAAAGCACTTAGATGCCGGGATAATCTTTCCCATCTCCGATAGCAAATGAGTTAGTTCAACCCAAGTTGTGCCTAAAAAGTCTAGAGTCATAGTGGTTAAAAATGATGTAAATGAACTGGTAGCAACTAGAGTTGTCACAAGATGGCGGATGTCTGTCGATTACCAAAAACTCAATTTGGTGACCAGAAAAGACCATTTCCCTCTTCCCTTTCTTGACCAGGTTCTAGAGAAAATCTGTAACACCTCACATTTTCTTTTATATATGTATATAGATATATAGTAAATAATTGTGGTAAAAATGTGGATGTGTAGTGATGTGTGTTTGAATTTGATAGATTGAAAAAGTAGAGATTTAAAATGTTAGTGAAAAAAATAGGTGGAATTTGGTTTTAATAAGTGAAAATATGAAATTTTAGGTCCTAGAACTTGTGTTAAATAGTTTTGGTGTAGAAATATGTGTTGGAGAGGTTTGGGATGGATTTTTTTGGCTTAGGAATGGGTTGGTAAAGGAAAAGGGATGAAACAGGACGTGAACAGTGCACATGAACAAAGCATTGGCTACAATTTCAAGCGCAATTTCGACATTCATGCAGTCAATATCTCTCAAAACTCAAAACGTGAAAATTGTAGAGCTCTTTCTTAAAATTTCATATCATCTTGAATCATCTCAATAGGAGCTCGGATGAGAGATTTATGCCCAGATAAAGAAGTGATGTGAAAACAGCCCAATTAGCTTGAATAGTGCACGTGAACACTGCATTGGCTGAAACTGCAAGCCCAATTTAGACCTTGATGCAGTCAATATCTCTCAAAACTCAAAATATGGAAGTTTTATATCTCTTTCTTATCATCCCATATCATCTTGATTCATCGCTATCAGAGCGTGGATGAGAGAGTTATGCCCAGATAACGAAGTGATGTCAAAACAGTTCAATTAGCTTCATTTTGCATTTATCGTCTCCATTTGCATCCTAAATCAAAATATAAGAATAATGAGTACATTTAGGCTTCAAATAAGTATAAAAGGCTAAAAGAAGCACCCTTTATCACCTTTTATTTGCAAAAAACGCAAAACTTCAGTAATAGCCACTTTGGATGGGTAAAATAGAAACTTTAGTGTTTCGGGTGTACGTTGACTTTGGTTTTGAGATAAATCATAAAAATAAATATTTTTAGGTTAAAATAACAATAAAAATGAATCTGGAACGTAGAAAAATCTTAAGGTAGTCATATGGATCAAATTGGAGATTCTAGTGGCAAAATTGTAATTTTGGAGAAAACCAAAACAGGCTGTGAATAGTAAATTTCGGGCTGAGGTGTTTTAAACTCCATTTTCATCCCATTTGCCCTCATTTCTTTCACTCCACTCTCACCCCACACCTCTTGGAACCCTAAAGGGCATTAGAGAGGAAGAAAGGAAGGAAAAAACAAGAGATTGAAGGGTAGATTCAAGATCAAAGCTCAAGTATTCTTACAAACTAAGGATTCAAGGTAGGAATTTTCTATCATTCACTTACATTGAGGTTAGGATATTTATATATGTATGTTTTGGCTATCAATGATATATATATATGCTATGGAATCATCCTTTCTTAGGTTTTTTACAAGGATTACATATTTTGAACAAAGTAGGGTTTAATACCCATGAAATCTCCTTTCTATTTTTAAAACCCTAATTTTTGGAGAGTGATGTATTCTCTTCATAAATGCTTTCTTTATTATGGATTTCAAAACCTTAGTGCTTTGTGTTGGGTAGAAAAATGATGTTATTGTGATCTCATGTATTTTCTTAGTTGGTTGTGAAATTGTTACATGATATATTTTGGGGATTTTGGATAGATGCTTGTAAATTGAGATAAATGTTGGAATTGTATGCTTGGTTGGGTTGTTTGTGATGCACATGAGTGAGAGGTTCCTTGTAAAGATGCTCACACTTTCCCAAGAGGTTCCCGGTAAGGATGCTTGGAAAATAATGTAGTGATTGGTGAGAGGTTCCATGTNCAGGTTCCTGGTAAGACTGATTGGGAAACAATGTAGTGATTGATGAGAGGTTCTATGTAAGGGTGCTCATTCATTCTCAAGAGGTTCCTGGTAAGGATGCTTGAAAATCAAAGGTGACCTAAAGGGGGTGGAGGTTACCACAAAGTATGACACCTACCGAAAGAATTGTTGAGAACTGGTTATGACAATTAATGGTTATTATTTGTATCTGGTGCTTGTTTAGTTATTTAAGTAATGTTTTTAAATAAACTTGAGATTTTTTTTAAATGTCACTGATTTATTTCAAATTATGTATCTATGTTATGTTAAAATTGAGACCGTCCATTTTAAAAAATTTTCTAAACCTTGTATGGGTTTGGGAGAATTTGTGTACAGAGCTTCGTGCTCACCTCCTATCACTAATATTTTTTAGATTACCCGCTTAAGGAGGAGGATGTAAGGGTCGAGGAGCCCATTACTTGGGAGACTCCACTGGACGGGAGTGTGGATCCCGAGGTGGACGCATAGAGCGACCTCCTTTCCTTTTATACTAGACTAGGACATTCTTTTAGAACATTGTGTAGTCTAGCTTCTTTTGTTTATTCTGCTGCATTTTTTTAATTAATTTTTGAGATGTAATAGCCATGACTTGGGCTTATTCTTTTGGATAATGTTGTAAATATTCGTGGATGACAAATGAAGTCTTGTTTCTTAAGGGATTATATTAGTGCTCTCATGATATGAATGATTTTAGAATGTGTTGCCGTCCAGGGTGTGTTTTGGGGTGTTACAAAGTTGGTATTAGAGCCTAGGCTTTAGGTCTTATATGGGAGCTGTAGGGTTATGAAATCACCTCTAGAGCCTTTGGATTAGGGTGAATCAAATCCTTAAGTGAAATTTTATGCACGTTCTATACCTTAGCTTAACCTAATATTGAGGATATCCTGTACATCCATGAACTAAGTTGTGAATTGATGTGCAGGATGAACGGCGAACAAGAACGGGAACGCAGATGTGGGCGTGACCGTGGAGGTCAAGCGAATCCACCACCACCACCACCTCCGGATGCCATGCAAAGCATTTACCAATGCTTCAGGGAGCTCACCACTTTGGTACAAAACTAAAATGGTAACAACAACCATAATGGTGGAGCTCATCCTCTCACTCAAGTACTGAGCAATGGGAACGAAGACCAAAGGATGATAGCTCTTCGAGAATTCTTAAGATAATGACCACCCAATTTTCAAGGGAGCTCCAATCCTTTGGAGGCGGATAGATGGATCCATCGAGTGAAGAAGATCTGTGACAGCATGAGAGTTACCGAGGAGTTGAGAGTTGGTTTGGCGACCTACCTGTTTGAGGGGGAGGTCGACTATTAGTGGGATGCCATAAAGAGGAGAAGGGACACTGACACACTCACTTGGGAAGAGTTCGATCAACTTTTCTAAGATAAGTACTTCCCTGAATCAGTCAAATATCAAATGAAGGCGAAGTTTCTTGCACTACTACGATAGGGTAGTATGACCATGGCTGAGTATGAGAGGCGGTTCGACGAGCTCTCCCATTATGCTATGGGATTTATATCTACTGAGGCCGATAGGGCCAAGCGCTTCGAGTAGGGTCTGAGACCAATCATTAGGGAGAAGTTGGTGGCTCTTAGGATCCGTGATTTTGGGGACTTAGTGTACAGAGCTGCACTGGTAGAGAGAGACATAGAGGGCAGCTAGCGACGACAGGGCTTCTCGAGAGGAGGTCCAACACGGATGGGTGCTAGCACTAGTGGGGCATAGAGACCGACACCATACTGTCGCCCAGATCAGACAGGTGGACAGTGACTTTTGACAACCTGAGGAGAGGGAGACACTCAGACTAGAGCCGGTATTACCCCATGATCTTGCTTTGCATGTAGAGGTGTGAGACATATTTGGATGCATTGCCTAGTGTTTCCACCTCAAGGGCCTATCCAGACCGTTAGACAAGTACCAGCAGCCCAACCACCACCACCGAGGCCTGCACCGCAGTGACCGATACAAGCTCAAGCCCTCGGCGACGCCAACCAAGGGCGAGTATTTTCTTTGACTCAGTTGGAGGAGGACATTTCCAATGCCGTTGTGGAAGGTATTGTCCTTATTTACAATTCTTGGGCCCAAAATATTATTTGACCCTGGTGCAACAGCCTCATTTGTACGCACGACATATGCACTTGATTTGGGATTAAGTTTCATGAAGCTAGAGCATGCTATGAACATTAGCTTGCCTACGAGAGAACAGTTAGATACTAGCCGAATCTGCAAGGGTTGCGTGCTTCGCATTGGGGAGTACGAATTGATTGCTTTAGAGATAAAGGGGTATGATGTGAATTTCAGGATGAACTTGTTGTCCGCTTTTCGGGCAGTAATGGATTATTTTTGCAAGCGGATTATATTTCAGTTGTCAGGAGGAGTCGTTTTCAATTTTGTGAATAATCGAGATTCTTCCCATCCATTTTCTACTATGGGTAGTAGATTCTTAAAAGTGAAATCGGGAAGTTATTTGAGTTTCTTAGCTAGCTTGATGGGAGATGACAGGGATAAAATCCATACGGATGTGGTGTTAATTGTATCAGAGTTTTCGAATGTTTTTCTCGAGGAATTACCCGGATTATTGTCACATAGAAAAATTGAGTTCAAGATCGATCTCTATCTAGGAATTGAACCCATATCTATTGCTTCCTACCAGATGACACCTTTGGAGTTGAAGGAACTAAGGAAGTAGTTAGATCACTTGTTGGCGATTGGGTTTATCTATCTAAGCACTTCACCTTGGGGAGCCCCAGTCCTCTTTGTGAAGAAAACGGATGAGACTCTACAGTTGTGCACGGATTATTGGAGCTTGAATCGGGTTATCGTGAAGGATAAGTATCCGTTGCCGAGAATTGATGACTTATTTGATCAGTTGAAGGGTTCGAAGTGTTACTCCAGGATTGATCTTCGCACGGGGCATCATCAATTGCGAATTAAGGAGGAGGATATTTCTAAGACTGCATTTCATACCCGATATGGTCATTTCGAGTATACGGTGATGCCGTTCGGATTGACTAATGCCCCCGCAGCCTTCATGGATTTGATGCATAGAGTCTTCCAGCCTTACCTCCATTAATTTGTCATTGTGTTTATTGATGACATATTGATTTACTCACAGACTCAGTAGGAACATGCTCATCATCTCTCTATTGTGCTACAAACATTGAGAGAACATAATATATGCGAAGATGAGCAAGTGTGAGTTTTGGATGAAAGAAATGAAGTTCCTTGGCTATGTTGTGTCTAAGCAAGGAGTAGTGGTTAATCCCGCAAAGATTGAGGTCGTGATGAAATGGAAACCATCAAAGAACGTAACAGAAGTACAGAGTTTCTTGGGGTTAGCCGGCTATTATCGTAGGTTTGTGGAAGGGTTCTCCAAGCTTGCAATGCCGATGAATCACCTTACAAAGAACGGGGAGAAATTTTTGTGGACTTAAGCGTGTGAACTAGCTTTTTGCACCTTGAAGGAGAAGTTGACGATGACACCTATCCTCATTATTTCGAGCAGTGGGGGAAGGCTACGATGTCTACACCGATGCTTCACTACAAGGCTTGCGATGCATTCTAATGCAAGGAGGGAAGGTAGTGGTTTATGGCTCGAGGCAACTCAAGGTGCATGAGCAGAATTATCCCATACATGACTTGGAGCTGGCTGCGGTGGTGTTTGCTCTTAAGTTGTGGAGATGTTATTTATACGGGGAGAAATTTCAAGTGTTCTCGAACCATAAAAGCCTCAAGTATATCTTCACACAAAAAGACTTGAATCTCCAGCAGAGAAGGTGGATTGAGTACTTGGAGGATTATGAGTTCACGCTCAACTACCATCCGGGAAGGCCAATGTAGTTACCGACGTTCTTAGCAAGAAGTCTCAGGGTGAAATCAATTTTCTTGCTGTAAATAGGTGAAAAATGATTGATGCATTGGAGGAGTACGATCTATGGGTGGATGGACAGGAGTATCAACCATATCTATTCAAACTTGTAGCTCAACCGACGCTTTGGCGATGGGTAGTAGAGTTGCAATACCTGGATTCAGAACTCGATGGGATTAGAGCCTGATTGGAGAATGGAGAAGCGATTGAAGGATGGTCTTGGAAGAATGGAGAGTTGAGGTATGGGGATAAGCTGTGTGTTCCCTATGATTCATCCCTAAAGGAGGAGATACTGGGAGAGTGTCATCGCTCCAAGTTTGATATCCACCACGATAGCACAGAGATGTATAGGGACATGAAGCGTTAATACTAGTGGAGGGGAATGAAGCGAGATGTGGCCAAGTATGTGGCAAAATGTGCGGTGTGCCAGCAGGTAAAGATTGAGCATCAAAGGCCAGGAGGAGTCCTACAGTCTATGCCTATTCTAGAGTGAAAGTGGGATTACATCACTATGGACTTCGTGTCGGGTTTACTACGGACGTCGTGCGGGCATAATGTAGTGTGGGTCATTGTGGATACTCTCACCAAGTCCGCTCACTTTTTGTGTATGAAGACCACGGATTCATTCGAGACTTTGAGCCAACTGTATATCCGTGAGATAGTGAGGTTACACAACATTCCACTCTCGATTGTGTCGGATCGTGACTCTAGGTTTGTGGTGAGATTCTGGCAAAGTCTACAACAAGCGATGGGGACGGAGTTACACTTTAGTATGACTTTTCATCCCCAAACGGATGGCCAATCTGAGAGGGTGATATAGATTGTGGAGGATATGTTACGCGCTTGCGCGTTAGACTTCAAGGGGAGTTGGAGTGATCACTTACCGTTGGTGGAGTTTGCTTACAACAATAGCTATCAAGAAAGTATTGGGATGACACCGTATGAAGTATTGTATGGAAGACCATACCGATCACTGTCGTGTTGGTTAGAAGCCAGCGAGAGTAGTTTGTTTGGACTGGACATTGTTCAAGAAACTACGGAGAAGATTCAACTCATTCGAGAGAGGCTACAGACGACGCAAAGTAGATAGACGAGCTATGCAGACCACAGACAAAGACCTTTAGAATTCAAGGTGGGAGACTACGTATTTCTCAAGGTGTCACCCAAGAAGGGCGTGTTTTGATTCGGCAAGAAGGGGAAGTTAGTGCCAAGATATACCAGACCATTTGAGGTAATCAAAGCGGTAGGCAAGGTGTCATATCAACTTCGACTACTAGCCCAACTATCCAGAGTACACGCTGTGTTCTACATGTCCATGTTGAGAAGGTGTCACTCCAATGCAACTCTAGTCGTGAACTTGGAGGAGATTGAAATTCAAGATGGATCAACCTACGAAGAACAACCGGTAGAAATTCTTGATCCCCAGGAAAAAGAGCTTCGTAACAAAGTTATTAGATTGATGAAGGTTTTGTGGCAACACCATAGAGTGGAGGAAGCTACATGAGAACAGGAGCAAGAAATGCGAGAGAAGTATCCATATTTGTTCGCTACTTGAGGTAAGTTTCGAGGACGAAACTTTCTTTAAGGGGGGTGAATTGTAACATCCTAAATTTTCTTTTATATATGTATATAGATATATAGTAAATAATTGTGGTAAAAATGTGGATATGTGTAATGATTTGTGTTTGAATTTGGTAGATTGGAAAAGTAGAGATTTAAAATATTAGTGGAAATAATAGTTGAAATTTGGTTTCAATAAGTGAAAATATGAAATTTTAGGTCCTAGAACTTGTATTAAATAGTTTTGGTGTAGAAATATGTATTGGAGAGGTTTGAGATGAATTTGGTTGGCTTAGGAATGGATTGGAAATGGAAAAGGAATGAAACAGGACGTAAACAGTGCACTAGCTGCAATTTCAAGCGCGATTTCGAGCTTGATGCAGTCTATATCTCTCACAACTCAAAACTTGAAAGTTGTAGATCTATTTCATAGCATTCCATATCATCTTGAATTATTTTAATCGGAGCTTGGATGAGAGAGTTATGCCCAGAAATGAAGTGATGTCAAAACATCCCAATTAGCTTGAACAGTGCACGTGAATAGTGCATTGGCTACAACTTCAAGCCCGATTTAGACCTTAATTCAGTCAATATCTCTTAAAACGCAAAACATAAAAGTTTTAGAGCTATTTCTTATAATTCCATAGCATCTTGAATCATCTTAATTGAAGCTCGGATGAGAGAGTTATGCCCAGATAACGAAGCGATGTCAAAACAGTCCAATTAGATTCGTTTTCCATTTAACGTCTCTATTTGCATTCTAAATAAAAATATAAGAATAATGAGTACATTTAGGCTTCAAATAAGTATAAAAGGCTTTAAGAAGCACCCTTTATCACCTTTTATTTATAAACAACGCAAAACTTCATTAATAGTCGGTTCGGATGGGTAAAATAGAAACTTTAGTGTTTCGGGTATACGTTGACTTTGATTTTGAGATAAATCATAAAAATAAATGTTTGTAGGTTAAAATAACATTATAAATTAATTCAGAATGTCGAAAAACCTTAGGGTAGTCATATGGATCAAATTGGAGATTCTTAGTGGCAAAACTGTAATTTTGGAGAAAACTAAAATAGGTTGTGAACAGTGAATTTTAGGGCTTAGGTGTTTTAAACCCCATTTTCATTCCGTTTGCGCTCATTTGTTTCATTCCACTCTCACCCCACACCTCTTGAAATCCTAGAGAGCATTAGAGAGGAAGAAAGGAAGGAAAAAACAAGAGATTTAAGGGTAGATTCAAGATCAAAGCTCAAGTTCTTCCTACAAACTAAGGATTCGAGGTAGGGATTTTCTCTCATTCACTTACATTTAGGCTAAGGTATTTATATATGTATGTTTTGGCTATCAATGGTATATATATATGCTATGAAATTATCCTCTCTTACGCTTTTTGCAAAGATTACATGTTTTGAACAAAGTAGGGTTTAATACCAACGAAATCTTTTTTCTAGTTTTAAAACGCTAATTTTTGGAGAGTGATGTATTTTCTTCCTAAATGCTTTCTTTATTATGGATTTCGAAACCTTAGTGCTTTGTTTTGGGTAGAAAAATGATGTTATTGTGATCTCATGTATTTTCTTAGTTGGTTGTGGAATTGTTACATGATATATTTTGGGGATTTTGGATAGATGCTTGTAAATTGAGATAAATGTTGGAATTGTATGCTTGGTTGGGTTGTTTGTGATGCACATGAGTGAGAGGTTCCTTGTAAGNTAAATTGAGATAAATGTTAGAATTGTATGCTTGGTTGGGTTGTTTGTGATGCACATGAGTGAGAGGTTTCTTGTAAGGATGCTCACCCATTCCCAAGAGGTTCTCGGTAAGGATGCTTGGGAAATAATGTAGTGATTGGTGAGAGGTTCCATGTAAGGCTGCTCATCCATTCTCAAGAGGTTCCCGGTAAGGATGCTTGAGAATTAAAGGTGACTTAAAGGGGGGTGGAGGTTACCACAAAGTATGCCACCTATCGAAAGAATTGTTGGGAATTGGTTATGGCAATTAATGGTTATTATTTGTATGTGGTGCTCGTTTATTCATTTAAGTAATGTTTTTAAATAAACTTGAGATCCNGGGTGGAGGTTACCACAAAGTATGCCACCTATCGAAAGAATTGTTGGGAATTGGTTATGACAATTAATGGTTATTATTTGTTTGTGGTGCTCATTTATTCATTTAGGTGTCTCATGATATGAATGGTTTTAGAATGTAATGTCATCCAGGGTGTGTTTTGGGGTGTTATAGAATCGCAGGGCATGTATTTTACTGTTTCCTAGATGGCTATTCTGGATACAATCAAATTGAGATAACACTCAATGATCAAGAGAAAATCACATTCACATGCCCCTTCGGCACTTTTGCATTCAAAAGGATGCCATTCGGGCTTTGTAACGCTCCTACAACATTCCAAAGATGCATGCTGAGTNAGATAACACTCAATGATCAAGAGAAAATCACATTCACATGCCCCTTCGGCACTTTTGCATTCAAAAGGATGTCATTCGGGGTTTGTAACGCTCCTACAATATTCCAAAGATGCATGTTGAGTCTGTTCAATGATATGGTCGAGAAATTTTGAAAGTGTTCATGGATGACTTCTCTGTGTATGGTGAACTCATTTGATTTGTGTCTAGCCAACCTAGAAAAAGAAATAAAAAGATGTCAAGAAGCAAATTTGGTGCTCAATTGGGAGAAATGCCATTTCATGGTAACACAAGGCATTATCTTAAGTCACATTGTGTCGTCTGAGGGCATGAAAGTTGACAAGGCCAAAATAGATTTGATTGAAAATTTGCCTACTCCCAAGATTGTAAAAGATGTCTGATCATTTCTAGGACATGCAGGGTTTTACAGGAGATTCATAAAAGATTTTAGGACCATAGCTAAACCCATGTGTCATCTCCTAAGTCAGGACGTAATCTTTGATTGGAGTGAAATGTGCCAAGAAGCTTTTGACAAGCTTAAAGACATGTTAATGTTTGGCCCAATAATGCAACCCCCTGACTGAACTTTACCCTTTGAACTAATGTGTGATGCAAGTGACTATACTGTAGGTCCTATGTTGGGTCAACGAAAAGATAAGAAACCATTTGTGATTTACTATGCAAGTAAAACTTTGAATGATGCTCAAATGAACTATTCGACAACTGAAAAAAAAATTACTTGTCGTAGTCTTTGCTTTGAAAAAATTTCGTTCTTATCTTGTTGGTTCTTCTATTTCTGTGTTCACTGACCATGCAGCATTAAAATTTTTGCTCACAAAGAAGGATGCTAAACCTAGGCTCTTGCGATGGATACTCTTACTTGACTTGGTCATTAAGGACAAAAAGGGTGTTGAGAATGTGGTAGCAGACCATCTTTCTAGGTTAACTTACGAATTTCATGAGGAAGGAATGCCAATCAATGACAAATTTCCCGATGAACAACTGTTCATAATTGATGAGATCCCATGGTACGCTGATATTGCTAATTTTCTTACTATTGGAACACTCCATCCGTCCTTTTCCCCCACAGACAAAAATAAATATTTGAGAGAGGTTCGTAATTTTTTTGGGAAGATCCGTATGTATTTACGTCTTTTTGGATGAAATCATAAGACGTTGCATCCCCACTCAAGAAAGCAAACAGGTAATAGCATTTCGTCATGTCGAAGCATGTGGTGGCCATTTTTTATCCAAAAAAACCATTGCGAAAATCCTGCAGTGTGGATTTTACTGGCCCACACTTTTCAAAGATGTCCATGTTTTTTGTTCAACTTGCGATAGATGTCAAAGGTTGGGAAATATTTCAAGGAGAAATATGATGCCTCTAAACCCCATTCTGACAATTGAAAATTTTGATTGTTGGGGCATTGATTTCATGGGACCATTTGTCCCTTCCTTTGGCTATTTATACATTTTGGTAGCCATAGACTATGTTTCCAAATGGGTTGAGGCAATTCCATGTCGGAATAATGATTATCAAACAGTGATCAAATTTTTAATAGAAAATATTTTATCCCGATTTAGAATCCCAAAATCCATCATAAGTGATGGAGGTGCTCACATTTTGCAATCGACCTTTCTGGAATCTGATGAAAAAATATTTGATTTTTCACAATATTGCAACTCCATACCATCCACAAACCAGTGGACATGGTTAATTAGCTAATCCGGAGATCAAATTAATTTTAGAAAAAAGGGTAAATCCAGACTGCAAAGATTGGTCGTTAAGACTAACTGATACACTCTGGGTGTATCGTACTTCTTTTAAAATAATTTTGGGCTTGTCTCCTTATTGATTAGTCTATAAAAAGCCTTGTCACCTACCTATGGAATTAGAACATCGGGCATACTGGCTATTAAGACAATGAACTTTGACATGGACAAAGCTGGAGTAGCAAGAAAATTTCAGATTAATGAATTGGAGAAATTAAGAAATGAAGCATATGAAAATGCTAAGATTGCAAAATCCAGGATGAAAATTTTTCATGATAAGAACATAGTGCGAAAGTCTTTTGAACTTGATCAAAAAGTTCTACTTTTCAATTCAAGACTCCGCCTTTTTCTTGGAAAGTTGAAATCAAGATGGACTGGACCTTACATTGTCAAAAAAATGTTTGAACATGGGGCAGTGGAAGTGGAGAACCCATCAAACGGTAATATCTTTACCGTCAATGGTTAGAGATTGAAACCCTTTGTGGAGGACTTTGTCAAAAATGTGGAGACCATTCTTTTAATGGATCCAGAACAACGCTTCGAGAAAGCACCTGTCGACAGAAAAAAGGGCCGGGTTAGGGAGAACCCGGTCCAACCAGAACCACACCACTGCCTTTATAAGGCCCCACCCTATTTTCCTCCCTTTTCATGCACCTCGATCCCTTTCCCCTTCTTCTTCTACTTTTCTTCTTCTTCTCCACTGTTACGATACTCTGGAATCACGACCCATCTCTTAACAACACCATAACCATACTACCGGAAGATCCCATCCTTTGTCTCATAAGTTGCGTGTGTTTACTTTATTTGTACATGGTTATGCTTCTTCTGTCTGCACTCAGAATCAAGGGTTATCACCCTAACCCAGATCTGCAACGAGATGGTTGATTTGTGTATTTTGNGAAGCTTTTGACAAGCTTAAAGACATGTTAATGTTTGGCCCAATAATGCAACCCCCTGACTGAACTTTACCCTTTGAACTAATGTGTGATGCAAGTGACTATACTGTAGGTCCTATGTTGGGTCAACGAAAAGATAAGAAACCATTTGTGATTTACTATGCAAGTAAAACTTTGAATGATGCTCAAATGAACTATTCGACAACTGAAAAAAAAATTACTTGTCGTAGTCTTTGCTTTGAAAAAATTTCGTTCTTATCTTGTTGGTTCTTCTATTTCTGTGTTCACTGACCATGCAGCATTAAAATTTTTGCTCACAAAGAAGGATGCTAAACCTAGGCTCTTGCGATGGATACTCTTACTTGACTTGGTCATTAAGGACAAAAAGGGTGTTGAGAATGTGGTAGCAGACCATCTTTCTAGGTTAACTTACGAATTTCATGAGGAAGGAATGCCAATCAATGACAAATTTCCCGATGAACAACTGTTCATAATTGATGAGATCCCATGGTACGCTGATATTGCTAATTTTCTTACTATTGGAACACTCCATCCGTCCTTTTCCCCCACAGACAAAAATAAATATTTGAGAGAGGTTCGTAATTTTTTTGGGAAGATCCGTATGTATTTACGTCTTTTTGGATGAAATCATAAGACGTTGCATCCCCACTCAAGAAAGCAAACAGGTAATAGCATTTCGTCATGTCGAAGCATGTGGTGGCCATTTTTTATCCAAAAAAACCATTGCGAAAATCCTGCAGTGTGGATTTTACTGGCCCACACTTTTCAAAGATGTCCATGTTTTTTGTTCAACTTGCGATAGATGTCAAAGGTTGGGAAATATTTCAAGGAGAAATATGATGCCTCTAAACCCCATTCTGACAATTGAAAATTTTGATTGTTGGGGCATTGATTTCATGGGACCATTTGTCCCTTCCTTTGGCTATTTATACATTTTGGTAGCCATAGACTATGTTTCCAAATGGGTTGAGGCAATTCCATGTCGGAATAATGATTATCAAACAGTGATCAAATTTTTAATAGAAAATATTTTATCCCGATTTAGAATCCCAAAATCCATCATAAGTGATGGAGGTGCTCACATTTTGCAATCGACCTTTCTGGAATCTGATGAAAAAATATTTGATTTTTCACAATATTGCAACTCCATACCATCCACAAACCAGTGGACATGGTTAATTAGCTAATCCGGAGATCAAATTAATTTTAGAAAAAAGGGTAAATCCAGACTGCAAAGATTGGTCGTTAAGACTAACTGATACACTCTGGGTGTATCGTACTTCTTTTAAAATAATTTTGGGCTTGTCTCCTTATTGATTAGTCTATAAAAAGCCTTGTCACCTACCTATGGAATTAGAACATCGGGCATACTGGCTATTAAGACAATGAACTTTGACATGGACAAAGCTGGAGTAGCAAGAAAATTTCAGATTAATGAATTGGAGAAATTAAGAAATGAAGCATATGAAAATGCTAAGATTGCAAAATCCAGGATGAAAATTTTTCATGATAAGAACATAGTGCGAAAGTCTTTTGAACTTGATCAAAAAGTTCTACTTTTCAATTCAAGACTCCGCCTTTTTCTTGGAAAGTTGAAATCAAGATGGACTGGACCTTACATTGTCAAAAAAATGTTTGAACATGGGGCAGTGGAAGTGGAGAACCCATCAAACGGTAATATCTTTACCGTCAATGGTTAGAGATTGAAACCCTTTGTGGAGGACTTTGTCAAAAATGTGGAGACCATTCTTTTAATGGATCCAGAACAACGCTTCGAGAAAGCACCTGTCGACAGAAAAAAGGGCCGGGTTAGGGAGAACCCGGTCCAACCAGAACCACACCACTGCCTTTATAAGGCCCCACCCTATTTTCCTCCCTTTTCATGCACCTCGATCCCTTTCCCCTTCTTCTTCTACTTTTCTTCTTCTTCTCCACTGTTACGATACTCTGGAATCACGACCCATCTCTTAACAACACCATAACCATACTACCGGAAGATCCCATCCTTTGTCTCATAAGTTGCGTGTGTTTACTTTATTTGTACATGGTTATGCTTCTTCTGTCTGCACTCAGAATCAAGGGTTATCACCCTAACCCAGATCTGCAACGAGATGGTTGATTTGTGTATTTTGCTTGTAGGTTTTAGCTAATGAACCAAATCTCTACCATTCAAAGCTTACCTGGTCGGTAAATTTGAAACATTGGAGACAATGTTCAGTTTAGGTTGGGGGGAGAGAACTACAATTTATATGAGCCTGAGCCTATTAGAAAATTTTTAAATTTTTGTTGTTGTTGATCCCTGTTGTTGTTGTTCTTGACCAGATTGTGTACTGTGGTTTAATTACCATGTTTTATATTTTGATGATTATGTTTGTGGGTCATCTTTGATCGTCTTTGTGACTAACAAACGTTAAAGAACCAGATAATGAGTTTTAATAGTATAAAAAGGCATGGATGTTAAACATTGTTGGTTTAGTTTAGGAGTTCTACGCACATTTCCTTCTGATGTGCACACTGTGATCATGAGACAAGCTAGATTGGTAAGAAAGAAGGAGATCTGAGAACAACAAGTGAAACCCCTGTGCGGCCAAAGCACCTATGCCAAACGTCGTCGTGCCAAAAGACTGGGCGCTTGTAAACGGTGTGGTGGCTATTTTCACGAGAAGAGATATAATCAGTGTTCTGAACCAATTTTCGGTCGATCACTTGATCGGTTAGACTGGATAGTGAATGGGCAGAGTAAGGATTATCCTAATACGCCATCCTATTCCGGTACATTGCTTAATCGATTTGTGAGATAGGAAATTGGGAGAGTTATTGGTTGTTCATATGGCACGGAGACAAATGAAGACTCGGATTAGAATAGTTGGGATGAAAGCTAAGGGTCCGAATTTCTGTAAAAAAAAAAAAATTTTCTTTTGTTTTGTAAAAACTCTTTTGATTGAAATGAAAACATGGGCCAAGTAAGGAACATCCCAAAATACCAACCTGAAGCATGGGTAGGGATCTGTCCGGAGACACCATGAACTTTTGGTTCAAATTTGAATATTTTGCCCTTTTTTTTTTTGCATAAAATAAGTGCAGAAAATAATTTTGAAATTTTTTTGAGTTTTGATATGTTCGAATGCCAAGTGACGTTCGAACGTAGACTGCTTACAGTACTCAGCCTCTGATGAAGTCTCTGATGGAAGCAAAAGTACTAGGAGCTCATCTCGTTCGAACACGAATAGCCCATTCGAACAAGAATAACGTTTGAACACCAATAGCATGTTTGAACGACAGAGGCTTACAGTACTTTGGTCTTTGACAAAACTTAAAAGTACTGGGAGTTCACAATGTTCGAACGTCATTAACATTCGAACAATATTTTAAAATCCTTCATACAACGTTCGAACATAAATAACGTTCGAACGTTATTCCTCAGACTATAAATACCTGGGTCGTCTTCCTCAATTCAAAATTTCAAAAAAAACTCAAAAACCCTTTAAATCCTAGGATCCCTTTTCACTCCCTAGTCCTCAATACTCCACTCATTCCTCATTTCCACCACAAATCAGCCCCCCAAAAGCTTTTCCACATCAAAAATCCCCAATTTTCATCGGATAACCAACATTTTTCACCACCTCTTAAGCTCCAAATCGAGAATAGCTCAATGCCTAGGGTTAAGCTCCCTGCCAGGCGCACTCCACCAGTAAATCAAGAACCAAACTTTGTAGAAGAAGTCATTCATGGAGAAGGAAAACAAAGAAGGAAGAGATATGATCACACCAGATTTCCTAGTGCCCTTAAAGGTGAGAGGTATGAAAAATTCTGTCAAAATCACTCTGTAGTTTGTGAAAGAGATGTAGTAATTGCGGATTTTGCTGAGTTGGGGTTGTTAGAAGAGATGGAGAGGAGGGAATGGGTGTGACATTTGAGAAACGACGGAGATGCCATTGTTGACTTGGTGAGGGAGTTCTACTCCAACGCCGAGATCATCAATGGCGCAATTCGAATGTATGTTCGAGGCACCCACATCGATGTGGATAAGGCATGTCTTTTGGAAGTAAGAAAAGACATGCCTCGGGTAGAAAACCTAATGTATCCGCCCAAGAAAAATGTGGCATTGAATGTGGTTGGAAGAGAGTTGACAGGGCAGATTGATTTTTCATGGGGAGGGGGAAAATTTTTGAAACAAGGAGAGCTTACTAACAAGTACAAGATGCTTAATTTGATTGCGGTGGCCAACCTCGCACCAATAGGAAGAAAAAATGAGATTTTGCCCGAGATGGCAAGATTTCTCTATGCACTAGGGCAAGGGTATAACATCGACCTCCCCTTGTTGGTTTTGAATGAGATGAAGAAGGGGTGCGACGCAAAGAGGAGTGCACTCCCATTTGGCACACTTGTGACTGAAATTTGCACCGACAATAGAGTAAGGGTGAAGCTGAAAATGAAAATCCAAAAGCCAATGGGGCCATTGAACAAAGGTTCATTCAAAAGAAGCTTAGGACATAGTGGTGCCCCTGGTAGCTAGGCAAGAGATGCACCCTCCTCATGGAATAGATGAGGTGCAAGAGGAGTTGGACGCCGAAGAAGAAGGAGAAATAGAGACAGAGAGAGAGCAGACAGATCAAGCAGGCCCCAGCATGACCACCTGACGATCTCTACGGGACATCATGCTTAGCATTTAAGCTAAACAGGATGAGATCTTGAGGCTTTTGAGGGGTGGTGCTGGGGGAGCTGGTGGTGCTGGAGGAGAGGATTGATTTTGGTTTTTTTGTTTGTTGAGTCTTCTTTGAATAGGTTTTAGGAGATTTTTGTACTGTTATAGAAGGTTTTCTTCTTGATAATTCTTGTGGTAGTTTTGTGCTTATTGTGGACACTTGTATATGATTGTGGATAGTTGAAGTTATGTTTTGAATGGATGAATTACATCATTGACATTATTGTAAACAAGTATCTTTTATGCAATGAGTGATTCTAATGGATGAATTACATCATTGACATGATTCGAATGGATGAATTACATCATTGACATGATTGTAAACAAGTATCTTTTATGCAATGAGTGATTCAGTTTATCACTTTTATTTGTTAAAATGCATGTATAGGGTTAGCACTCTAATTCTTGTAAATAACGAAACACGTGTGGATGTTAAGATTACTTGTGAAAATGACTAAGCACATGATCGGTTTGACACTTCAACTTAACACCTGCGACATAAAACCTCAATTTTTTTTGGAACATCGATGCTATCTTTATGCTTAAATTGTTAAATGTACATAAGTATTTGTTATTTTTAAAGTACAAGGTGATCAGACTTGAAAACGGAATCGTTATATAACTAATATTCCTTGAAACACCCAACATAACCAGTGGAGATGACAAAGAAAAGCATTGTGAGTCTTGAGCTTTACAGTGCTTTTTGAGAGGATATCAACAACTACTCAAAGTAAGCTCTTTCACTTCTGATCTCTTTCAATAATCTCATTAAACTTGCTTTGTTTGATGCAACCAAAGTGATCTATTTTTCATAACCCACAGGAATTAGCCTTAGCTAATTCTTTTACAAAAGTACATCCCTAGTTAGCCATGCTTGAGCCTCAAATAAATGAATTCTTTTTCGCCTATGTAATGACCAAAGGCACAAAAGCACACATTTACCATACCTTGTTATCGAATTTCTTGCACCCTTTTGCAAATCAATATGAAAATAGAAAGACAAGAAAAATAGTAAATGGTGGCTACTGTTCAAAACAAGGAAAATCAGTGGAAGCAACCAAAAGAGAAAAGAGATTGTGAGACAAGGAATTGGCAAGAAAGTGAAAAATGGGACAAATGAAAGAAAGAAATCCCATTGCCAGGCAAAATATCAAGAAAGTTAGAAAGAGGTGTGCAACACTGCATAAAAAGATAGCCTTTGATCACCATTGACGTTATTTCATTAGCCACTGACCTCTGGCCCCATTACAACCTACAAAAAGCCCTAGGTGATCTCAAATGTGATGCATATGTATATTATCTACTACAAGTGGGGTGTATTAACTAGAATTTCTCTATTTGCATCAATATTCTTCCATGAGATTATGCCAAAGTTAAGTCTGTTTTTCCTCAAAACTTCACTCTTTTACTAATGATGCATGAGATTTTTCAATTGGCCATCTTTTGATCACATGCCATCCATGAGAGATATGTCACTATAATCGGAGCGATTTGTTTTGCTAAGAGCATTCCTAGAGAGACTTATGTAATCAAAGCTATCCATGGAAGGTGGAAAAAGGGAATGATTGTTATATACCAGCTCTTGTTTCTAGTATGACCATCCCATTACTCAGAAAATCTCACATGCTAATGCGACAGGTGCTAATTTTTGCATAAAGAGAGTACCAATGGAAGAGAAATGTAGGTAATAAGTTACGATTAAGGGTTGAGTGTCCCAACGACCATAATGCTAATTCATTTTTTAGTCAGTAATCTTGCACACACATTTGTTTGACTGAAGTTTGTGGGTAGCTTCACTAAAAACCCTTATGAGATGACACTCGTCCATTAGGATAAACCTAGCGGTTCAACGGTTTGTTGCATAAGCTAAATGCAACCGGAAGACCCACAAAAAAGGCATTAGGATTAGATTTACCTTTCATTGTCATTGCATTACTAGAGACTAGCAATATTTAGGTTGGGGGGTGTGCTTCATGCGCAAAGTTAACAAATTTTACTATGCCTTTTTGGACTAATGTGCTTTGTTGGAGTTTAAGTAATGACATTTCAGGTACTAAAGTGAACAAAGGCCCAAGAACAAAAAAATTCACACTTGACTGTAACACCAGCACACAAGGGAACAAAAATGCAGAAGGTTGGAAGAAAGCAAGGACGTTCGAATGTCAACCCACGTTTGAACGTCATCTGAAAACCTGCCAAGACCAGCTGCTGAGACATGGTGCATTGTAGTCAACAAAAAGAGAAGAACCATAAGTACTTGAGTACAACGTTAGAACGTCACTCCACGTTCGAACGTTGTCTTGAGTGACTAAGTAGTTACTGACTGTACAGTCAATGATGTTCAAGGCGTATAGAAGTGACCAAGTTAGTGACCACAAGCCACTTGAGTGGAAGAAATCAAAAGTCATCTCACGTTCAAACGCCGTCAAAGCAAAGGCAGACTTGACGTTCGAACGCCAGATCACGTTCGAACGTCCCCCTGCAGATTGCCTGCAGAATAGTTGATTCCCATGGGCATAAAACAATATTCACTCATCCTCACCTATCTCCTACCCCCTCCCCTTCCTTGACTATAAATACTCCCTTGTTGAGAGCTTAAAAATAATTCTTCCTCTTGTAGAGAAAGGAGGGAGCAATCTTTATTCTTGTAAAGTAAGAGCGTTTTAGTAATATAGTTCTTGAATATTTCATGTTTATGCTTTCATTTTTCATTTATATCAACGATGTTGGAGGCTTAGACTCCCCTTGTAGTTGAAGTCTTTCATTTACTTATGATAAGTCTTTACATTCATGTTGTGACAACCATGATGGAGGCTTAGACTCCCCTTGTAGTTGTACTTGCTTTTACTTACAAAGTATCAAGAGAGGTAGTTCATCTTTTGGTTGTGGTGGAAACCCTCCAAAAGTATCTAGCTTTCTTCTACTTTTATTGTTCATGTATTTCACTTCCATTGCTTGAGCATCCTTCTTTCTTAGAGGAGTCAAAGTCTTCCACTTTTCTAGAACTTTATTAAAGTCATGAAGGGTGGAAAGTGATTCACTTATTCTTCATTGAAGAAAAGCTCTATGTTTAGTTTGCCTTACTTAGTAGCTTCTCTACTTAGAGGGATGAGTAGCACTCACTCTTCTAGCTTTGTCAAGGCCATGAAAAGTGAGTAGTTCATCATTCACTCTTTAGTAAGAGGGAATGAATATGTAAAGATCATCCGAAAGTTATGTTTGTGCAACTTCTTCATGGTTTAATGCTTTATACTCCACCTGTTCATCTAACGATTAAATGCACCTAGTAAAGTTGAGGTACTTTGTATGACCAAGGGCTCAATCTATGATACAAATGACTCCTGCATAGAAAGATCCGTTGGTTCAATGCAAGTACCCCGGCTAGCTCTTCATGACAATCTTTCATTCCCCACTATCATTGCACTTTATTCAAAGAATGGATCATTAATGTCGTTGTTAGATGCCTTGTAGAAACACTTGCTTGTTTGTAGACGGGTTAAGTCTCGGCACAGACAATTCTTGAAAACTTCTAGAAAGGCATCAGAATCATGTTGCTTAATTCTCACAGTCCATCTTTATGTTCCGATTAACTTGCTGTTGACATGGGAGTCAATTGAGTTATAAATCACAAACATAACAAAATGGATACTCTATTACATGTCCTGATCCTTGAGCTAAAGGCTGGCAGTTTCATTTTGAGAATCTTCTATTCTATTCAAGAAATCCCCACCACTCCAAACATTCGAGATTTCCAAGTTACTTGGTCTTTATTATTGCTTATTTCAGAAACACCAATCATAGTTCCCTATGGATTCTACTCCGGACTTCACCAAATTATTACTACAACTTGACCGCCTGCACTTGGGTGTACACATTTTGAATCAAGTCAATTATGTGGCCACAGACATGGCTAAGGTGAGAAAATTTGAGGATGGTCTGAAGTTGTCCATCCGAGGTAAGATTGTTGGTCTTCTTCTGCAAGACTTGGACTCGATGGTCACAACAACTATGGCCATTGCGAGGGAGGTAGATGGCACAAGTAACATCCGGGAAGCGGGAGTTAAGGACAAGAAGAAGGAGGGCCAATCCTCTTCTTCAAGTGTGGGGAAGAAGCAAAGGACTTCAGCTCCACAGAGCCGCGATTATCAAGGCCAAGGCCAAGGTCAATCCTCCTAAGGTGGGAGAAATCGGAGGCCTTCCTGCTAGGTAGGCCAAGGGACTTGCTATCATTACAACCAACAAGGGCACATGAAGCGAGATTGTCCTTAGCGACAGGGATCTCACAATTATTGGACTTCTCAATCCAAACCATCGGTGGGGCAGCCACAAACATATTTTATTCTACCATACCCCACCATGGGTCAAGGAAGCCAGTATCGGTTCTAGGGTGCTACTCAGGCCTCTACCACTTCACGAGCGGGTATTTTGTAATCAGGCCAGATGGGCCAGGACATGGGTCGAGGTTAAGGCCAGGGCTCACAAGCTGAGACTTTCAGGACTTAAGGGCGTGTCTATGCCATAATGCCACAGACTGATCCGACAAATCAGTCAGTGACATAGGGGTACATTTCTATTCTCTTGCTTATGGGCTAGAGTATTGTTTGCTTCTGGTGCATTGCATTCATTTGTTGCTGCATCTTGTGTGAAAAGACTTGGGCTTAGAAGTCGAAACCTTGGAAGAGTCATTGCATGTAAGTTTTCCCCTAGAAGCTAGGGTGCGGTTTGATCAGATATGTCAAGGTTGTGAGTTAGAGATATCGAGGATTCTACTCACCGTAGACCTTAGGGTTATGGACATGTCAGAGTTTGATGTTATTCTCAGAATGGATTGGTTGGTGACACATCGGGTTGTCATTGATTGTGAGTGGAAGAGGGCCATTGCTTATACACCTGATGATGTTAGTTTCAAGTTCTAGGGGGAAAAGTATGATACTTTACCCCAAGCCGTGTACGACTCAAGGTGGCACAGACAACTAATGGGTTGGCTAGGAAGCCTTACCCTAGAGGATGAGGTGAGACAAGAGTTAGGTTTACTTTGGGTGGTTTGTGAGTATTAGGATATTTTTTTAGATGAACTATCGGGATTACCTCCCCATAGGGATGTAGACTTCACCATTGAGTAGCATTTGGGCACATCGCCCATTTGTATGACTCCACATAGGATAGCGCCTGCTGAATTGCAAGAACTCAAAGTCCAATTCCAAGAATTATTGGACAAGGGATTCATTAGATCGAGCACTTCACCATAGGGCGCTCCGGTGTTGTTTGCCAAGAAGAAGGACAAAATCCTTTGACTATGCATAGACTATCGGCAGTTGAATATGATTACTATCAAGAATAGATACCCTTTGCCAAGGATTGATGATTTATTTGATCAGTTAAAGGGAGCGCAAGTCTACTCCCAGATAGATCTTCGCATCGATTACCATCAGTTGAGAGTTAGGTAGGAAGATATCCATAAGATGACATTCAGAACGTGATACGGGCATTTTGAGTTCACAGTGATACCATTCAGATTGACGAATGTCCCGACGGCATTCATGGATCTCATGCACAGGGTGTTCCAACCTTATTTAGATCAGTTCTTCGTGGTCTTTGTTGACGACATCTTGATTTACTCCAAGTCTGAGGAGGAGCATGAGGGTCACTTGAGGATTGTTCTCTAGACCTTGAGGGACTATCAGTTGTACGCCAAGTTCAGCAAATGTGAATTTTGGCTTATGGAGGTGAAACTTTTCGGACATGTAGTGTTGATTTTGGGTGTATTCGTGGACCCGGAGAAGGTTGAAGTAGTCGCAAATTGGGAGAGGTCAAAGTCAGTCTTTGAGATACGTAGTTTCTTGGGATTGGGTATTATTGAAGATTCATCACGGACTTCTCCCTACTAGCTACACCTAGGACCAAGTTGATCCGGAAAGAGGTCAAGTTTCAGTGGGATGATTCATGCGAGAAGGCATTCCAAGATTTGAAAATGAGGTTTACTTCAACTCCTATTCTGATAGTTTCGAAAAGAGGACAAAGGTACATAGTGTATTGTGATATCTCAAAGGACGGACTTGGTTGTATTTTGATGCAGTTCGAGAGGGTGGTAGCTTATAGTTCTCGGCAATTAAAGAACTACAAGCGAAATTACCCCACACATGACATGGAGTTGGCGGCCATTGTCTTTGCCTTGAAGGCTTGGCGTCACTATCTATACGGTGAGCAATTTGAGGTATTTTTGGACCACAAGAGTCTGAAGTATATCTTTATACAGCGAGACCTCAACATGAGACAACGCAAGTGGATGGAATATCTGGAAGACTATAACTTCACTTTGTATTACCATCTCGGTAAGGTAAATTTGGTGGCTGATACACTCAGCAGGAAGTCACAGGGAGTCTTCGCTAGTGTGGCTTCTTGAGAGTGGTAGATGCTTAAGACTGTGGGACAGTTCGGGCTACATTACATACGGTAGGCTTAGGGTACTTCAGGGAGTTTGGTGGCTACACCTTCACTACTGAGAAGAGTGATCGAGACCTAGGGGCAGGACACAAAGTTATTGTCCATTAAGAACCGAATACGATCGAGGACAGGTGATGAGGGTTGGACCATTCACTTAGATGGTAGTCTTCGATTTAGGGGAAGGATTGTAGTTCCCTGGTCTGTGGAGCTTAGACAGGAAATCCTTAGAGAGTTCCATTACTCTCGTTTTGTTGTACATCTAGGTGGCACAAAGATGTACCATGATCTTCGTCGCCAGTATTATTGGAGCGGGATGAAGAAAGACATTGGAGATTTTGTGAGCCAATGTCTCACGAGTCAGTAGGTCAAGGCTAAACACCAGAGACCAATGGGATTACTCCAGCCTTTACAGGTAGCTAAGTGGAAGTGGGAGCATATCACGATTGATTTTGTGACTCATTTGCCATAGACATCGCGTGGACATGACACGGTGTGGGTGATAGCGGACCGACTTACGAAGTCGGTACACTTTTTGGCTGTGTGGATAACCTTCACACTAGAGGAATTATGTAGGTTATATATACGAGAGATTGTTCGATTGCATGGGGTGCCTATATCTGTGGTATCAGATTGGGATCCCAGGTTTACGACTCATTTTTGGGAGAGTTTCCAACAAGCCATGGGGACACAGTTGATGATGAGTACTACTTTTCATCCCCAAACGGACGGTCAGTCAGAGATGACTATTCAGACGTTAGAGGACATGCTATGGGCATGCTTCCTAGATCTCAAGAGTAGCTGGGAAGATTGCTTACCCTTGGTAGAGTTTGCCTACAACAATAGTTACTAGGTGAGTATACAGATGGCACCCTATGAGGCATTATATGGGAAACCATGTCAATCTTCAGTGTGTTAGACGGAGATGGGAGAGAGACCCTCTATGGGTCTGAATTTGATTAGAGACACCTCGGAGAAGGTGGACTTGATTCAAAAGAGTCTTCTTACGGCTCAGAGCCGTCAGAAGAGTTACACCGACAGACGGCGGCAACCTCTAGAGTTTGAGGTGGGAGACCATGTCTTCTTGAAGGTGATGCCTAAAAGAGGAGTGGTCAGGTTTTTTTAGTGGCAAAAGTTGTCGCTGAGGTATATTAGGCCCTTTGAGGTACTCGAGAGGGTAGGTATAGTGGCTTACCGGTTGGCATTACCGCCAAATCCATGTCTCTATGCTTCGAAAATACACCCCAAATTCGAATCATATGGTGGACTGAGGAGAGCTTGTTGTTGATGCTGATGGGACCTTCGAGGAGAGACCGGTGTGCATCATTGATAGCCAAGATCAGGTTTTGCGAGAGAAGCCCATGAAGCTAGTGAAGGTGCTATGGCAGCACCGAGGAGTGGAGGAGGCGACATGGGAGTGCGAGGACACTATCCGTACCAGTTATTATAGTCATTTGGTATTATATGACTGTTACATATAAATGTGATTGAATGTATATGTATGTGTGAATTTTGGGGACGAAATTCTTTAAGGGAGGAAGAATGTAAAACCCGTAAAAATTTGAATTTTTTTAGAAAAATGGCAAAATGGTAATTTGCCACTGTAATACAAAATTAAAATTTGTTTTTTCTAGAGCTCGGATGATGCAACAGACGTCACCGTTGAATTCATATCGCGAAATCGAGCTGCCATGTCAATTTTTGTTGAATTATAAGATAGTCAAATTTTACATATTTTACGAGACAACTGGGTGACGAATGACCTCACGAATGTCCCCAAAAATGAAAAATATAAAATTTCCTTATAATTGAATAACAGTTCAAATAAAATTAATTTGAACTTAAACCGGAATGAAATGAATCATTTTAGGGCAAAAAACGGACCCAAGAGTAGTAAACGTGTAGGGCGATGTGGATAGCATAATTAAAAGTATAAATAGGGGTTAAATATCTAAAAAATCAAATATTTTCCACCCCTTAGTCAGTGGAGATTAGACGTTGGAAAAGAAGACAAGAGAGAGAAGAGAAAAAATCAAAAATTCTACCTTTCTTCTTGTGATCCAAGGAGTTCTGTCGGTCGGAATTTATCGAACCAAGAAGTAAAGTTGGTCTACGCAACGAGGGCTACGCGTACGTACCAAGAACGAGAAATTTCACCGAATATTTGAAGAAGGATTTTGGAAAATCAAGGTTTTGGGGCTAAGGAGGTGCCTAGAAGCTTTCTACCTTTCGTATCATGCTCCAAGAGGTAGGGTTTCCTCCTACCTTGGACTAATCTCTATCCTATGGTGTTCATATGTAATGAGTATATGTATGGGATGACTTATGACTTACTCACAGTCATGGAAATTAGAAAAAGGGGTATAGAAATGGCCTAGACCAATTTCTAACTTGATTTGGATTTTTATGTGGGCATGCTATGTGTTTATAATATGCCTTGTGATTTAAGTGTGTTATTGACATGGATTATGTGGTAGCATACTTGTGAATTAATCGGATATAAATGTTGGTATACGTTCATTGGTATGTTGACATTGTGATAGAGAATGGTAATTATATGCTTATGATATAAATTGCCATGACATATGTTAAAACATGTGGTTAAATTGCTCATTAGTATTCCTTCCATGTTGGGCATGACATCGACATTGCAATGGTGCATTACATTGCATATTGCACGAAAAAATACATCCATGGCCATGAGTATGGGTGTGTGTGTGCATGGTTGGATCAATCATCATACATGGTAATTGATGATGGGCTCGGGGAAAGTTGGATTGAAAATCTGACTGAGTCGCATGATTGCATGAAAGAAAAACTTGTGTTGAGTATAACAAGAAGGGCTAGACACTCCCTCAGGTGAAAGGCCCGGCTACTTGGTTCATACACTCCCCTGAGGTGAAATTCCAGAAAAGTTTAATGGCGTACGGAGCCAACGGTGTGATTCCAAAATCCGATACCCAACAAAGACACATGATTTTGTTATATGAATGATTCATTTGATGGGAAACATCCAAAAATAAATTGGTTTTATAAACACATGGGGTGTATTTAAAAAATGATCATTGGATGTATTTCATCAATGATAAAGGTTTTACACATGCATTGCATTGTGTGGTGGGAGCCGGTGAGGGCTCGGGTTGATGTGCGTGAGTGAGTCCCATCTCATTTCATGGCATGGCATGGTAGATTCCAACATGGAATGCATATATTCTTGATTGGAAAGGCTAGATGATTGTGATTGCTACATGCGAACATTTCATATGCATTTAGGTTGGAGAGTAGCCTCTATAAGAAATACTCCACTAGGCTTGGCTCACCCTATACGGGAACACATTTCAGGTGCGGGGTTTCTAACGGTAGATGGCTCGCATAAGGGGCCTCAACGATGAAGAAAAACCGGGTTGTGGCTTTTGAAAAAAAGTCTTTGTAAAAATATGTTTTGGCATGTAAATATATGTAAATTAGTTGAAATGGACTTGTATAAATGAGGTTTTATGTGGAAAACTCCATTATGCATGTTTGGATGAAAATGAGATGGTTTGAAATGCATTGGAAATCAAAAAGGGGCGAAACAAAAAAAATTAGGCAAAGAGTACCGGTACTATGTACTGGTACAGTCTGTCCAGAGAACAGAGCGTACCGGTACTGTGTACTGGTACTGTCTGTCCAGAAGGCAAACCGTACCGGTACACAATATCGTTACTGTCTCCAAAAATTTAAAATTTTAAAACTGTTTCGCCATGCTTTTGGACTTTGGTTTCCTTGGTTCCAATGGACATTATATGAGACACATCGGGGTATGTTGAACCTCAGTTGGATTTAATGATTAAAGGAACACGGGTTACATGCGTGAGTAAAAATCCCAGGTAAAGGGATACAAATTGCATGATGTCAGATTGTGCGGCACTCACGAGTATTTATGCAAGTTGACGGGTGGTCAATGGTTTTAATAATGACCCCAGGTTTTAGGGGCGTCACAAATTTGGTGTTAATTTGATAAATTGAATGTTAATTTAGTGTTAATTTGATAAATTAAATTTTAATTGGATCAAAATTACATGTTAATATGGTGTTGATTTGATAAATTACATGTTAATTTGATGAAATTGAATGTCAATTTGATAAATCTGAATGTTAATTTGATAATTTGAATGTTAATTTGAGGAATTGAGTGTTAATTGAATGAAATTGATAGTTTATTTGAATAATTGAACGTTAGCTAGTTGAATTTGAATGTTAATTTAGTAAATTAAACGCTTATTAGAAAAAAGTAAATGTTAAGTAGATGAAATTGAGTGTTAATTTGATGAATTGAATGTTAATTTGGTGTTAATTTGATAAATTAAATTATAATTGGATGAAATTACATGTTAATTTGGTGTTAATTTTATGAAATTACATGTTAATTTGATGAAATTGAATATCAATTTCATAAATCTAAATGTTAATTTGATAATTTGAGTGTTAATTTGATGAATTGAGTGTTAATTGCATGAAATTGAAAGTTTATTTGATCAATTTAATGTTAACTAGTTGAATTTGAATAATAATTTAGTGAATTAAATGCTTATTAGAAAAAATTGAATGTTAATTAGATGAAATTGATTGTTAATTTGGTGTTAATTTGATGAATTGAATATTAATTTGATATCAATGAGTCTTTAGTCTAATGATACTTCTTACATTGTGAAATCTTTGTCTTCTTGAGGTCAAGCGTTAAAACCCCCTTCCTCCTACAAAAAAAAAATAAAAATGTTGTACGGAGTGTATATATATGTACATGGTATATAACATTGGTTACCAACGGTCCATAATAAATTTTTAAAAAAAAATTAATTTGATGAATTGAATGTTAATTTGGTATTAATTTGATAAATTAAATTCTCGAAGAACTACCATTCTTCGATTTTCGTCTGCGTTGCCCGGTACATGAGCTAGTGGATGGACCTCATCGTTGTGGTTGTTGTTTCCATTCTGGTGTTTTACCAGAGTGGTTAGCTCTCTTAAACACTGATAAATGACAATCATGGCACTAGGAGGTGGTGGTGGTGGTGGGTTTGCTTGACCTCCACGACCACACCCACGTCCATCGTTTATCCTGTACATCAATTCACAATTTAGTTTCCTTGATGTAGAAGACAACCTAACTATCACTTTAATCCAAAGCATAAAAGTTGTGTAAAATTTTAAATCAAGAGTTTCATTCAACCTTGTCCTACTTCTCTAGTGGTAATTCATAACCTACAGTTTTCATGTAAGACCTAATTCCTAGGCTCTAATACCAAAATTTGTAATGCCCAAAAATCTCTCTTAGATGACATTACAATCTAAAAATCATTCACATCATGAGAGGCACAAATAAAATCCATAGATGAAGATAATTTCATTCATCATCCAAAATATATACAACATCATCCAAAAGATTATGCCAAAGCATGGCAATTACATTCAAAAGAATCAAAATTAATCTTGCAGAGGAATAACAAAATATTAGACTTTACGTTGTCTCAAAATAATTTCCTAGTCTAGAACACAACAGAGTATAGCTCTAAACATCCACCTCGGGATCCACATTCCCATCTATTGGAGCTTCCCACTGTGCTGGCTCATCAACTCTGAGTTCCTCCTCTAAACCGAAATCTGAAAATAAATATTGTTTGTAGGGGGTGAGCACTAAACTCTATAGGAAAATCCTCCCAAACTTCGACAAGGTTTTGAAAACATATAAAACAGGTCGGCCTTATTTCACAAATATCATGTATAACTTTTTGAAATAAAACAGGGACATTTCAACAGATCTCTAGTTTACGCAATAACAATAATTAAATGAAAAAGTAAAGCCAATTTCCAAGCAACAAACCCTTCCAATATTAAACCATTTCAACAATGAACTATAACCCTGTCATGCCCCAAATTTCACAAAAGCGTGATTAAAAAAAAAAATTTGTTTGTTCCAAAAGCACATGCTGGTTTGTTGTAAAAACATTTAGAAAAGTAACTCTTTAGTTTAAATAAATCATTTTTTTAAAAAAACGTTTGGCAGAGTTTCTTTTGAAAATCGGGCATCCAGATAATTTGTGAGAGCTACCTGTGCAAGTATTAAACATAATAATTATACCTAACTAGTTATTCACATCATATCCATCATATACATGCCTTCTCATGATATCCAAAAAATAAGTCATTATCATTCAATACCAGGGTGGCAAATGGAGGCCCACGAAGTCCTCCCAAACTCGGCTTCCAATCTAATTATCCAAAATTCTTCATCATTAACATAATAACATAATATCTAAAATCTTTATAAGTAAACCATTTAAAAAGTCTTAATCTATACATATTCTCTCAAATTAACCAATATATAAATCCTTTACAAATCCTCAATAATCTACATCATCCTACATTGTTCTTTACATACTCTAACTAAATCATAACAATTATCTTCTGTCTCGATACTCCCACTATGCAGTCCACCAACATATGCCCATAACTGAAAATGTTAAATGATAGGGGTGAACAACCACACGCTCAGTATGATAATCCTTTTCTCAAAAATATACAAAGTTTTAAATACCAACAGTTCACAATCATATTGATAGGTAAAGAAATAATTTATTAATAAGTCTAGGTACATGATAAGTATGTAAGCATTATTGAAAGTACATTATGTAGTATCATTTGAAACACATAAGTGAAACATCAAGGAATTTACCACATCGCAATCAAATCTCAAAGTAACACTATAAGACCTATCTTCTTAAAACATAATGCAAAACCATTGATTTTATAAAGTACAAATGGAGAAATCTCTATACAAGTATATGTATAACAAATCTAATAAAGTAATCATTTCTTATTTTGAACACAATTTCATAAACTTGTTCTTTTCAGAGTATTTTGCAAAAATATTAACTTCACATACTTTCGCTTCAACCTCACCTTACCTCACCCCACTCAAGAAATTTGTTGGAATATTGGTTTATTGGTTTCTTGGCATCCAAAATCCATGTATGTTACCCATACGGATAAATATCATCAACAAACACCGGTTCACGAATGGACCATTCCCGGGAAACCTTTTGGGTCTTGCACCCTAGGATCTCATCGCCCTTCTTGTTTTTAAGAGGGGATGTGTAGGGCACAACTTGTGATGCCACACAAGTTGTCACCAAAAATCACTATCATCACCAATCCCCCCAAGGACTAGGAGTCGCCTTGGTAACCCCCCTTAAGGGCCCCAACCGTCTACTAACCCTCTGCTTGTCGGTACCGAGCATACAAGTTTCAAACCATAATTTCATGATCAAATTCCATTCCCAACACCAACAACAACTTTGACAATTCAAAAAAAAAATACATAGTTTTACAAAATCTCACATTTCTATTTCGAACATAATACATTTTCAAAATAACTCACATACACACCAAAAATACAATTTGTACCATTTTATAACAAATTTTATAAATTAAATGATTGAGAAGTTGTATTAATCAATACCACCCTTTTCATACTTTAAAATAACTCAACAATACCCCAAATCATGGTAAAATATATTCAATTAGATCATAAAAATCAATACCTCTTTCCACAATATTTCATTTCAATACTTATAGTCACTTGGGCTTTTTATCAAACACATGATAGACATAAAATCTCCAAATACACATTTACAAAGGAACATACACATTCTTAAGAGACAAATCAAATACATTATATACAAAATCACAAATATTCTAAAGAATCCAAAATCTTAAGTTCAATCAAACACCCATAACAAAAATCAAGTTAGGAATTTTAAATCCACAATACCCAAATTCCTTTAATGCATGTAGGTTTACAAATTCATAGTAAACTCATCATTTAATTAAAACACATAGCATGTATTTAGCTCATACTAAATAAATAGATATAGAACATACATGAGACGCATCAACGTATATGCAAGAGAAAGGAAAACCCTACCTCAAAACTCAAGAACCCAAGCTCAACCTTCAAATGTCCAAGTAGATCCAAGAATCCCAAGTAATGTTCTTAGATTTTCAAACAAAAACCTAAGCTCTAGAGACTTTGTTCTTCTCTCTTCTCTTTCCCTTTATCTTGTCCTACGGTTCTAAGAGGAATTGTGTGATAATGGAATGAAAGAATGGGAAAAATGGGGTTTTAAAACCAGCAAAATCCTGAATTTTACTCTTCATAGGGTCAAAAATTATATTTTTCTCCGAAATTACGGTGTTGCCACTAAATATCTCCAATTTCATTTTTATGACTACCATAAAGTTTTCAGACATTCCGGATTCATTCTTAATGTTATTTTAACTTAAAAATATTTAGTTTTATGATTTATCTCAAAATCGAAGTCAATTTACACCCGAAACACTTAGGTTTCCATTTTACCCATCCGAACTGTTATATGCACTAAATGTCTATTCCAAGGTTTTCGGACATCCCGAATTCAATCGTAATGTTATTTTGACCTAAAAAAGTTAATATATTTAATTAGCTACTCTTATCAACCTTAAACACCTCAAAAATTAAATTTGACCCAAAAGTCAATATGCTTGTACCTAAAACTTATATGACTATTCCTTTAACAACGATTCAAAGTTTTTCTCATCATTTTAATCATTTTAAAAATACTAGCAAATTAATATCATTTATATTTATATGAATTATGGGATCTCACAATCCACCCCTCTTAAAATAAGTTTTGTCCTCGAAACTTTGGCTCCCTCGTCTAAGTCTCAATTGTTAACCATCAACCCAACCAAGTGAACTTCATTCACCAACACAAGAATATATGTTCAAGTTTCTGTTGTGAATTCACTACCTTCACCGTCACATATTTATATAGGCTGATAATCAACAAATCCACCACTCTCAAACACCGAGTATTACGACCAATTAAAATATCTCCAAGTCCATTCATGTCATCATATTTCTTCACTTCAGTTTCATTCTTATAATGTTGTTTCATGTCCCATGATAATGCCTCAGATTTCCTGTATTTCCCCATTGTCATAGTTATCATAATTCCTCCAATTCACATTCTTTTTAAGCTATCAAACTTTTCCAATAACCCGTGCAACTACCAAAACTAATTTCTCACCACGATTCACCACTAGGTCGCAGACTTCATTATTTACTCGTCACCTATAGTAATCATTTAATTCTTGATATTATTGTCATTCAAGGTACCATGACACTCTTGCCCCATGCTCCTATCCACCATGATCCCATCCATACTATTCTAGAGTGCACGTCTCAAGACATGACATGGCCCGACCCAAGAAATGCATGACCCTATACACCCAAGTTCTTAACCACACCTACTTCATATACTTCTCATACTTGATCAAATATTATTATCAAATCTTTAGAGAATTTTCACGCACACTCAGTATTATCATCACAATATTTTAACGTTTCAATATTATCACTAAAGAATCAAACAAGAAGTCTTGTAAAACTCTCGTTTTCATTCTTGTATAAAATATCTTCTATTTAAAACCACTATGTAGCATTAAATTCTATGACAACCTCAAGTCATTGTGATTTGGTGAACACCACAAGATTGTCAATAGTGATAATTTTCAGACTAGACACCTACTTATCCTAGAAATTGATTTTTAATTCCCAATTATACTTTTCACCTTCATCCGTATAATCTTAACCAAATGTTTAACCCCAATAATATAAAATCTAACCAAATGTTTTCACTGCACACTCTAATACTAATTATAATTTTTTAATTCACTTTTTCAATCCATTATAATCAGAACTAACAATTGATAAAAATTCTCATGGGTTGTCTCTCATAAGTACATGTGATGCATTTGGAACCCTTGATTAATACTTTTAGAACTATCATAATATCTCCACATTTTTAATCAATTCGATCTACCTTATATCTTTCTTCAACTTCCCAATAAGATTAATTGCCAAACATTGTCTTCGAGTGTTGGGTTGTTGCCTAATGTCTATTTCATTCTAAAAGTCACTATTGTCTCCTAAGACAACCCAAATATACCCAATTTTTAAGAGTTTACACCAATTGCTTCCACATATAAAAATTAAGCTAGAAGTTGGTTTTTCTTCCTCCTCTTTTATTCTCCCTCACTCTTGGTTTCCAACAAGCAAGAACACACACACACACACACTGATTTATGAATTAAACACACTCACTTTACTACATATTAAAGCACACATAATTTTCATCACCAAGAAATTACACAAGTACTCCCACATATCAAATGTAAGCTAGAAGTTGAACACACACACACACACACACACTGATTTATGAGTTAAACACACTTTATTACATATTAAAGCACACATAATTTCCATCACCAAGAAATTACACAAGTACTCATACATATCAAATTTAAGCTAGAAGTTGAACATAAACACACACTGATTTATGAGTTAAACACACTCACTTTACTACATATTAAAGCACACATAATTTTCATCACCAAGAAATTATACAAGTACTTTCACATCTCAAATTCAAACTAGAGGTTGAATAAAACCAATTCTACACCTATTTACTCATTTCTATAACCATAGACAAGTGGTATACACATTCTACATAGCTACCCCCTTCCATATGAACATCATAGGATGAAAATAAACCCAAGAAGGAGGAAACCCTACCTCTTGAAGCATAAAACACCCATAGGAAGCTTTCAAGAGCACGATTTAAGCCCAAAGCTTTGATTTCTCCAAAATTCTGTCTTTGAATCTTCGGTTAAATTAGCTCTTTTTGGTACGTAGGCGTAGCCCTCGTTAAGGAGATTGACTTTAACTCTTGGTGCAAAGGATTCCGACCGATGGAACTTTGCGAATCCGCAAGAGAAGGTTGAAGATTTTGTTTTTCTTCTTCTTCTTCTTCAATGTTTGATCCAGCCGGCTTGTGAGAAGAAAAATATCCAATTTTTCAGATATTTGCCCCTATTTATACTTTTTAATTGCGCGGTCCACATTGCCCCACACGTTTACTACTTTCGGGTTCGTTTTTTGTCTCGAAATGATTCATTTCATCCCAATTTAAGTTCAACTTAATTTTATTTGAAATTTTATCTAATTATAAGGAAATTTTATAATTTCTATATTTAGAGACGTTTGTGAGGTCATTCGTCACCCAGTTATCTCGTAAAACGTACAAAATTTGACTATCTCAGAATTCGACAAAATTTGATAGGTTAACTAGATTTCGCGAGACGAATCCAACGGTGAGATCCGTTTCCTCATCCGAGGTCTAGAGAAATACTTAATTTAAATCTACATTATAGTGACAAATTATCATTTTACTTTTTTTTGAAAAAAGTTCAAATTTACCCGGGTTTTACAATATCTAGCAGCGAAATAATAAAAACTAGCTAAAATATTGTTTCATAAAAATCTCTCAAACTCTAAACCAAAAGTAGATCAACTCTATTCCTCTAAGGTAGGATCCACATCTTGAACCTCCAATGATTCATAATCAATCTGCTCATCCACATTGACAGCCTCTTTTATGCCAAAATCTGTAAGTGTGTTGTAGGGGGTGAGCAAAAGCCCACAGGAAATCCCTCTCAAATCCCAACAAAGTTTAAAACAATTAAAGATGACAAGTCTCTTTTGAAAAATAGCATATAAATATTTTTGAGAATAAAACCATGGTAGTTGTAACAATCTCAAGTGTACGGAATACAGTAAATCAATGACAGGAAAAAACTTGCAGGAAATTAAAGCAATCAATAAGTAACTCAGTAACATCATTCAATATTGTCATATATGTTGATTCATCCCCATTGTCATGTATGTTGATTGATTCTTAGGAATCTACACAACGATTTTACCTCGTTCACCCATCACAGCCACACAATCTCAATTAGTCCCCGTAAGGCCAAATCACAAGCCACTTTAGGAAGGGCGTATACCGTCTCCCATGACATTGACGAATCCTTCCCAGAAAAGGTATACCATCCCTCAACCTCAAACTTACGTGAACAATAGTGGTTACTCTCACAAACAATAATCCATTACAAGTGTTAGGCAACCATCTCACCCCCAATGGGATAGACTAACCTCCAACACTCCACGGCAACTCTCGAAGGCAATTCAAGACCATCACACCCAAACCATACAAGAGTTGAAACCACAACTTTCTCAACAATCATAATCTTAATCAATCACAATTTTCATTAACAATTCAAGTATCACAAGTGCATAATTCTCAATATACTACAGTACTAAAGAAATAAAAATATGCAAGAGATCATCTCAAGAAAATATTTACAATTTTGATATCAAAATTCTAGGGTTTAGCCAAAAATCATAATTTCTTGGAACAAGAACAAATATTAGATGAAAACATGATTTAATCGAGAATAGGAATTTAGAAATCAAGAATCCATATGAATTTTACAATAGAACATGTATTTTGGAAAAATTAGGGTTTTGAAAATTCAAGAACAAGTATTCCTTGAACCCAAACATGTATTTCGTTTAAGATCATGTTCCAATGATAAAGAAACCAAGAATTCATACATATTTATCATATAATTATCAAGAGGATTGAAAACATACATATATAATACCCTAAATCTCAATGAAAGAATTCAAGAAGAATCCCTACCTTAATTCTTGAATCTTGATCATAATGTGTTTTGTTGTGATTACCCCCTGTTAATCCTTCAAGATTTATCCCGTTCTTCTTTCTTTCCTTCTCCTCAAACTTTTCTAGGTTTCTTGAGGTAGAAAAATAGGTAAAGACTCTTTAGATCACGGCCCCTAGAGTATTTATAGGCTGAAAAATAAAGAATTCTTGTGTGGGCGCGAGTAGAAGTCTATCCCTGACTTCCAGTGTAAAACCCGGTCAATTTAAACTTTTGAAAATAAGGGCAAAACAATAATTTTCTCGTTATAGTACGGGTCAAAAACTTGAAATTTTCTAGAAATTAGATGACGAAACGGACTTCACCGTTGGATTCTTCTCGCAAAATTTAGTTACCTTGTCAAATTTCATCGAATTCTGAGATAGTCAAATATTTTATGTTTTTCAAGGCGGTTGAGTCTTGGGTGATCCAAAAAATGAGATTTTGGCAAAAATTTTAAAAGTTGAAAAATAATTTGAGATAATTTAAGATAAAAATATTTTAAACTTAAACCGGAAAGAATGGGCTGTGTGGCGCATTGTGAGCCAAGGATTTTGGGACTATAAAAAGGGCAAGAAGTCAAACTTCTTCCCCACCATTGTCGGCTGGTCTTCACGTTAAAAGAAAAGAGAGAGCAAGAGAGGGAAAAAGAAGAGAAACTCACATTCGCTCTACGATCTACGACGCTATGGTGCTCGAATCGACACAAGCCAAGAACTAAAGTTACTCCTCTCGTCGAGGGCTATGCGTCTATACCAAAAACAACGATTTTCACCAAAGATTCAAAGAAAATTTTTTGGGAAATCAAGAACTTGAGACTTGTTTTAGTGTTTTTGAACTCTCCACACTTCAAAGAGGTAGGGGTTTTCCTACCTTGGTTCATTTCCAACCTATAGTGTATGTGAAATGTGTAGGTTATTAAAGAGTATATATATATATATATATATCACTCACCTATGCATGTGAAATAGATAAAATGGGAATGAAAAAAGAGTGTAAAAATGGTTTAGGTCAATTTCTTGTTGTATGTGATATGTGGGAATCACTTGTGCAATCCCTTGAAAATTGAATGTATTAGTAGCATGAGCTATGTATAACATGTGTTGTGAATTGTGATTAAATAGCAAATATTATTTTATGCCTTGAGGAAGTAGGTGTAGAATTGGTTTGATAAAAATCCTACTTTGTTTTGCTATGTGGAAGTACTTGTGTAATTTCTTGGATGGAAGTTATGTGTGTTTTAATTTGTAGAAAAGTGAGTGTGTTTAACTCATACAATAGTGTGTGTGCGTGTGTGTGTTCTTGCTTGTTGGAAACCTAAAGTGAGAGAGATTAAAAGAGGAGGAAGAAAAACCAAGTTTTAGCTCACATTTGATATATAGATGCTATTAGTGTAAACTCTTGGAAAATTCGGTTAACATGGATTGTTTTGTGTATTTTAAAATTTTCCTACCATAGTTGGTTGGATGAAAAAATGGTAGGCATATGGAACTATGTAATTCACTTGCCTATGGTTATGGAGTTGGTGTAGAAAGGATATAATCAATTTCTAGTTTGAAATTGATGGTTTAGTTAAAAAGGGGTATTGAGGATGGGTGGCATGACTTGAGATAAATTATCTTGTTAACTAGACCATTACTGTATGTTAGGTGTGGGAAAAGGGTGCCTAAATGTGCTAAATAAATCTTGTAAGAAAGGATTTGGAATGGATATAGAAATTGGGTGAAGAAAAGCCGGTACACTTTTCTGCTCCGGACCAGTTGTCGTAGAATCANCCTAAATGTGCTAAATAAATCTTGTAAGAAAGGATTTGGAATGGATATAGAAATTGGGTGAAGAAAAGCCGGTATACTTTTCTGCTCCGGACCAGTTGTCGTAGAATCATCATAATGTTTGATCCAACCGTTGGATTGAGGTGAAATTTTGACACAATACAGAAGACATCGAGATCTACAATGTTTGTGTTTTAAACCGTTCCAGATTCTGAGTGGATCATGGTCAAAATGGAGACAAACAGAGGCACTTCCACAAGAGGGAGATAGTGTTGGTACCTTTGTTACCAAACACCAATACCTCTTTGATGTCTTAACTTCTAAGTCTCAAAATCCTCATGTAATGTGGCCATACCTTTACCACAAATTCAAGATAGTTACAAGATTCTAAAATACTTGATTTATGCTATAAATACCTGCAACATCCAAATATCAACATTATCCATAATTTTGGCTCACTCTAAGTACTTACATGCAAAAGTTGAGTTAAAATGCATGTAATGAGGCCTTCAAATATGCAAAATTTTGCACTCACTACTATGTGTTATTTGGTTTCAAATGATATATATCGAGATGTGTTAGACCTCGATTGGATTAAATGATTACGGGTTACATGTGTGAGTTAAACTCTCAGACAAAAGAGATATTATTGATGTGATGTCGGTTTATGTGACATTCATGGATCTTTGCATGGGTAGTAAAACCCGATAAATTTAAAATTTTGAAAATAAGGACAAAATGATAATTTTGTCGCTACAGTACGGGTCGAAAACCTAAAATTTTTTGGAACTCGGATGAAGAAACAGACTTCACTGTTGGATTCGTCTCGTGAAATTTAGTTACTCTGTCAAATTTCATCGAATTCCGAGATAGTCGGATTTTTTGCGGTTTTTGAGACGGTTGAGTCTCAGGTGACAAAAAAAATGGGATTTTGGCAAAAATTTTAAAAGTTGAGAAATAATTTGAGGCAAGTTAAAAAAAAATTTTGAACTTAAATCGGGACGAAATTTAATCGTTTCGAGATGAAAACGGATCTGGAAAAAAGAGGCTGTGTGGCACATTCTAGGTCAAACATTCTAAAAGTATAAATAGGGTGAAATATTTGAAAATCAGATATTTCCAAACCATTTGCTGGCTGGTTTCAGACGTTGGAGGAAGAGAAGAGAGAAAGAGAGTTTTCAAGTTTTCTTCCGCCGATTCTCGGAGTTCCGTCGGTCGAAATTTGTCATGCCAATAATTAAAGTCGATATAAGCGACGAGGGCTATGCGTGGGTACCAAAAACAACGACTTTCACCGAAGATTCAAAGGCAAATTTTTGAAAAATCAAGAACTTGTGGCTTGTTTTGGTGTTTTTGAAGTCTCCACACTTCAAAGAGGTAGGGATTTTCCTACCTTGGTTCATTTTCTACCTATAGTGTATGTGAAATGTGTAGGTTATTAAAGAGTATATATATATATATATTTATATCACTCACCTATGCATGTGAAATAGATAAAATGGGAATGAAAAAGGGTGTAAAAATGACTTAGGTCAATTTCTAGTTGTATGTGATATGTGGGAATCACTTGTGAAATCCCTTGAAAATTGAATGTGTTAGTAGCATGAGCTATGTATAACATGTGTGTTGTGAATTGTGATTAAATAGCAAATGTTATTTTATGCCTTGAGGAAGTAGGTGTAGAATGGGTTTGATTCAAATCCTACTTTGTTTTGCTATATGGAAGTACTTGTGTAATTTATTGGATGGAAGTTATGTGTGTTTTAATATGTAGTAAAATGAGTGTGTTTAACTCATACATAAGTGTGTGTGTGTGTGTTCTTGCTTGTTGGAAACCTAAAGTGAGGGAGATTAAAAGAGAAGGAAGAAAAATCAAGTTTTAGCTCACATTTGATATGTGGAAGCTATTAGTGTAAACTCTTAGAAAATTGGGTTTACATGGATTGTTTTGTGTATTTTAAAATTTTCCTACCGTAGTTGGTTGGATGGAAAAATGTTAGGCATATGGAACTATGTAATTCACTTGCCTATGGTTATGGAGTTGGTGTAGAAAAGATATAATCAATTTCTAGTTTGAAATTGATGGTTTAGTTAAAAAGGGGTATTGAGGATGGTTGGGATGACTTGAAATAAATTATTTTGTTGAATGCACCATTAGTGTATGTTTAATGTGGGAAAAGGGTGCCTAAATGTGCTAANTTGAGATAAATTATCTTATTGAATACACCATTAGTGTATGTTAAGTATGGGAAAAGGGTGCCTAAATGTGCTAAATAAATCTTGTAAGAAATGATTTGGAATGAATATAGAAATTGGGTGAAGAAAAGCCGATACACTTTTCTACTCCGGACCAGTTGTCGTAGAATCATCATAACGTTTGATCCAACCGTTGGATTGAAATTTTGACACAATACTGAAGACAACAAGATCTACAATGTGTGTGTTTTAAACCGTTCCAGATTCTGAGTGGATCATGGTCAAAATAGAGAAAAACAGAGATACTTCCACCAAAGGGAGCTAGTGCTGGTGCCTTTGTTACCAAACACCAATACCTCTTTGATTTCTTAACTTCTAAGCCTCCAAATTCTCATGTAATGTGGCCATACCTTCACCAAAGTGAGTGTGTTTAACTCATAAATCAGTGTGTGTGTGTGTGTGTGTTCTTGCTTGTTGGAAACCTAAAGTGAGGGAGATTAAAAGAGAAGGAAGAAAAATTAAGTTTTAGCTCACATTTGATATGTGGAAGCTATTAGTGTAAACTCTTAGAAAATTGGGTTTACATGGATTGTTTTGTGTATTTTAAAATTTTCCTACCATAGTTGGTTGGATGGAAAAATGGCGGGCATATGGAACTATGTAATTCACTTGCCTATGGTTATGGAGTTGGTGTAAAAAAGATATAATCAATTTCTAGTTTGAAATTGATGGTTTAGTTAAAAAGGGGTATTGAGGATGGTTGGGATGACTTGAAATAAATTATTTTGTTGAATGCACCATTAGTGTATGTTAAATGTGGGAAAAGGGTGCCTAAATGTGCTAAATAAATATTGTAAGAAAGGATTTGCAATGGATATAGAAATTGGGTGAAGAAAAGCCGGTACACTTTTCTGCTCCGGACCAATTCTCGTAGAATCATCATCACTTTTGATCCAACCATTGGATTGAGCTAAAATGTTGACACAATACAGAAGACATCTAGATCTACAACGTTCGTGTTTTGAACTTTTCCAGATTCTGAGTGGATCATGGTCAAAATGGAGAAAAACAGAGGTACTTCCACAAGAGGGAGCTAGTGCTGGTGCCTTTGTTACCAAACACCAATACCTCTTTGATTTCTTAACTTCTAAGCCTCCAAATCCTCATGTAATGTGGCCATACCTTCACCACACATCCAAGATAGTTGCAAGGTTCTAAAATACTTGATTTATGCTCTAAATACTTGCAACATCCAAATATCAACATTATTCATAATTTCGGCTCACTCTAAGTACCTACATGCAAAATTTAAGTTAAAATGCATGTACTGAGGCCTTCAAATATGCAATATTTTGCACTCATCACTATGTGTTCTTTGGTTGTAAATGAGATATATTGAGGTATATTGGACCTCGATAGGATTAAATTATTAAAGGAACACGGGTTGCATGTGCAAGTTAAAATCCCAGACAAAGGGATAATAATGATGTGATGTTGGTTAGTGCGACATTCATGGATCTTTCCATGGATTGACGGAGGGGTTAATGATAGAAGTCACTTATTATGATTTCTTGAGTTATACGATGAATGTGAGTGAATTATGTGATAACATAATTGGTGTCGTGAAGGTGTTTAATAAAATGCCTTGAGTTATTGAAGTTGTTGTTTGATGAAATAACATGCTTGGAAAATGTGGTAAAGCAAAATTACATGCTTATGATGTGATTTACAATTGTAATGTTATGTTAACGTACGCTTAACGATATGTTAGCATTATGATGATCATGGAATTTATATGTTTGAATATAATTGATCATGGGATATGTTGAAATTGTTTATAAGGCATTCATTACATATTGAACATGGCAGTAGTTTGAAATGATGCATTACATTGCATATGCATGGGGTAAACACATCCATAACCATGAGCATGGGTGTGTGGTTGCATGGTTGGTCAATCATCATCCTTGGTGGTTGGTGGTGGGCTCAAGAAAGTAGGATGAAACATCCTATTGAGTCGCATGGTTACATGCATAAGAAAACTTGTGTCGGGTATAGCAAGTACGGCTAGACACTCCCTCGGGTGAAAAACACGGCCACTTGGTTCATACATTTATCGGCAGTGAAATTCCAGAAAAGTGTAACGATGTACAGAGCCGGAGGTGCGATTCCTGAATCCGATACCCAATAAAGGCACATGATTTTAATATATAAATTATTCATTTGATGGGAAACATCCAAGAATGAATTGGTTTTATGACATATGGTTGATTTCAAAATGATCTTTGGATGTGTTTCATCAAAGACGTTTGTTTTACACGTAAGTGTCGCATTGTGTTGTGGGAGTCGGTGTGGGCTCGGGATAGCATGCATGGGTGAGTTTCATCTCATTACTTGGCATGGCATCATGATTTTCCAACATTGTATTATATGTTATTGTTGGAGGGAATACTTGTTGTGAAATGTTGCATTTATACATTGCATATGCATTTTAGGTGATGAGTAGCCTCTGTAGGGATTATTCTACT
>CAUOFW020002391.1:1207573-1247636 GCA_963454935.2 Ilex paraguariensis
ATTGTGGATATGACATATGATGAATGAAAGTTTATTTTATGATGGATAAATAGACCCGGTGTGGTCAATAGTTATGCATATGTGGACCCGGTGTGGTCAATTGTAATATAATTGTACAGGTTGTGTTTTGGGTAAAGCTCCCCGTACAAAGGAGACTCTGCCCAAATTTTGTTAAAATAGGAATGGTTGATGAATGAACTTTCGTCGTGATGAATTTACGTAATGCTCTCATGGGGTGAATGGTTTTTAGAATGTAATGTCACTCAAGGGGGTTTTTGGGGCGTTACAGTTTCATCAAAGACGTTTGTTTTACACATATGCATCGCATTGTGTTGTGGGAGTCGGTGTGGGCTCGGGATTGCATGCATGAGTGAGTTTCGTCTTATTACTTGGCATGACATCATGAGATTCTATCTTGAATAACATATTCTTATTTGGAATGGAAGAAGTTGTTTGTGGCATGTGCACATTGCATACGCATTTTAGGTGGGGAATAGCCTCTGTAGGAGTTTTTCTACTGAGCGTTGGCTCACCCTATACAAAAACATTTCAGGTGCAGGGTGCGTACCAACTGAGGACTCTCATTCGGGGCCTCAAGGGTGAAGAGGGGCCAACATGGGGCCTTAACCATGACTGTTTTGTAGACTTTTGTTCAAACTATGTATTGGCATGTAATATTTGTAAAGGAATTATAATTTTGAACTTGTATTAACTATGTTTAATACATAAACTCATGAGGTGAAAGTATGGATAATTGGACCCGGTGTGGTTAATATTTTCTTATAAATGGACTCGATGTGGTCAACATTTGTATATGGGACCTAGGATGGGTCATGTGATGGTACGGTGCACAGGTTGTGTTTTGGGTAGAGTTTCCCGGTACAAAGGAGACTCTGCCCGATTTTGTTAAATTATGAATCCCGGTAAATGGGACACAACGGTGTGGTATCGAGTTATACGATATCCACAGACATTTTGTGGGTTGATGGGCGATCAACGGGACCCCCAATTTTTGAGGCGTCACATGGGTTGACTGGTGGTCAACGATAGAAATCACTTAATATGATTTCTTGAGTTATACGATGAATATGAGTGAATTATGTGATTACATGATTGGTGCCTTGAAGGTGTTTGATAAAATACCTTGAATGATTGAAGTCGTGTTTGATAAAATAGCATGCTTGAAAAATGTGGTACAGTGAAATTACATGCTTATGATGTGATTTACAATTGTAATGTTATATTGATGTATGCTTAACGATATGTTAGCATTATGATGATCTTGAAATTTATATGTTTGGATATAATTGATCATGGGATATGTTGAAATTGTTCATATGACATTCATTACATATTGAATATGATAGTAGTTTGCAATGATACATTACATTACATATGCACGGGGTAAACATATCCATAACCATGAGCATGGGTGTGTGGTTGCATGGTAGGACAATCATCATCATTGGTGGTTGGTGGTGGGCTCGAGAAAGTAGGATGGAATATCCTATTGAGTCGCACGGTTGCATGAAAAACTTGGGCTCAGTACCGTTGGACCAAGGTTCAACAGAGTCACAAGAAAAACATGTGTTGGGTACAGAAAGTAGGACTAGACACTCCCTCGGGTGAAAAATCCAGTTACTGGTTCATACACTCAGACGGTGAAAGTCCAAAAAGTATATCGATATGGGGAGCCGGCGGTGCGACACCAAAAATCTGCTACTTAACAAAGACACATGGTTTTGTTTTAAAATATATTCATTTGATGGGAAATATTCAAGAATGCATGGGTTTTATAAAACATGGATTGCATTTTTCAAAAGGCGATCTTTGGATGTATTCCATCAACGACAAATGTTTTACACATATGCATCGCATTGTGTGGTGGGAGTTGGTGTGGACTCAGGATTAGATGCATGAGTGAGTCTCATCTCATTTCATGGCATGACATTATCATGTTCCAACATTGAATACATTATTCTTGTTTGGAATGAAAAAGGTGGTTATTTGTTGCATGTGCAAATTTCATATGCACTTAGGATGGGGAGTAGTCTCTGTAGGAAATATTCTACTGGGCGTTGGCTCACCCTATACGGGAAACATTTCAGGTGCAGGGTGCACACCGGCAGAGGACTCTTATTTGGGGCCTCAAGGGTGAAGAGGGGCCGACATGTGGCCTTTAACCATGACTGTTTTATAAACTTTTGTTCAAACTATTTTTGGCATGTAATATATGTAAAAGAACTATAACCTTGAACTTTTATTAACTATGTTAATGCATAACTTATGATGTGGGAATGGATAAATGGACCTGGTGTGGTCAACGTGGTATGTTGGACCTTGAATGGGTTATATGATTGTATGGTATGCAAGTTGTATCGTGGGTGGAGCTCTTCGTACAAAGGATATTTCGCCTGATTTTGTTAAATTATGGATTCTGGTAAATGGGACACAACGGTATGGTATCGAGTTATACGATCCCAACACGTATTCTGCGAGTTGATGGGTGATCAACGGGACCCCCGATTTTTGGGGCATCACATCCAGCTCGGTTTTGACCTAGTTAGATGCCGATTCAAGAAATTTTTGTGAAATCCAATTTTGTAGCCCTTGAAGTCTATTTTCTACAGTAAACATTTCAGATCAATCGGATGTCCAGTCAAATTCCTTTCTACCAAAATCGTCTTCAAAATAGGTTTGAACTCTAGAATATTTCTAAACTTCTCATACAACTCATATAACATCTTCCAATGTTTTTCGACCTTACAAATTCAATAGAAACCTTATTTTAACCTAAAAATTTATAAAATTATTTTGCCACCTTTCTCAAATTTAAACTTCTCCAAAACTCAATTTACTCCAAAAGTCAAATACGCTTGAAACTTAATCTTCATCATCAATATTTTAACAATTATTCTAAGTTTCTACCATCATTTTATTCATAGTAGGAGAAATCTTAAGATAATATTATACTTATTTAATTTTAATACAGGGTCTTACATATATTAAATCCTTTTAACATCACAACCAACTGCAAAGATCTCTTTTCAAAAATTTATGATCTTTAATGCCAACAATTTTTAACTCCAACTTGTAAATATGAAACCTAATGATGGCTTGAAAATGACAAGATATAAACTTCTATATTTCTATAATATTTAACTTCCAGCGACATTAAAAGATCTCACACCACGATAAGAGTTTATGTTGAATATTGAACATCATCTTAGTTCTATTAGTCCTCATAAGGTACCAACACTACTAAGAGTGGAACAAATATTTCAAATCCGCATGGAGTAAGAAACGCATCTACCCACTCTAGGACACCCGGTCAATGGGCACCCATGGTCATCCAAACATCCACAAGAGATATAATTCCCAACATATTTTTGAAATAATAAGCAATTCCAAATTTTCCAAATTTTACATGTAGTATAACCATAGAATAATACCATTTTATTGTTCAATAGAAAGCACTAAAGTTTTGATATCAAGTACAAAGGAAAAATCAAGAGAAAATTCATTTCTCTTGAAAACTAGGGTTCTAAGACAAGAAAAACAAGATTTGATAGCTATTCCACCATAGCTTACTTCAAAACATTGGAATATTCGCAAAAGTATCAAGGAGTAAGGATTTCATAGCAGATATATATGATTGAGAGTGAAAAGAATACATATATGTAAGCCCCAGCCTAAATGAACAAGAGTGGGAAAAAACCCCTACCTTGAATCAAAAGTTTCAAGCAAAACCCAAGTTCTAGAGACTTCCTTCCTCCCTTTTCTTTGTCCCTTTATCTTCTCTTAGGGTTCTAAGTGGCTTGGGGTGAGAGTGGAGTGAAATAAAATGGGATGGAAATGGTGTTTTAAAGCAAGCCCAATCCTGAATTTTATTGTTCATAGAGCCAAAAATTACATTTTTTTTGAAATTTTGATTTTGCCACTAAATATCTCTAATTTGCTCTCTATGACTACTCTAAGGTTTTTAGACGTTCCGGGTTCATTTTTAGTGTTATTTTAACCTAAAAATATTTAGTTTTATGATTTATCTTTATACTAAAGTAATTTATATCTGCAACACTAAAATTACTATTTTATTCCTCCGAACCGTTCTTAATGAAGGTTTAAATCGATTGACCCATCCGAGGTCCAACATACTATCCTTGGTACTCTATTATTGTCCATTTATAACATTTGAAGGAAAGAATGCATAGTCCTAAAGTTTGGCAAAACAAATTTAAAATTTCTGATTTTTAGAAAGAGTATCGGTACTCGGTACTGGTACTGTTTGTCCAGATTTGCCTGTTTCATCTATTTTTCATTTTCAATCCATTCCAAACCCTTCCAACACCAACCCAAACTTGTAAAGCATACATTTGTATATCAAATATATTTGGTACAAGTTCTACTACAAACAATTTCGCATATTTACCTGGATTTTTCAATATTAGCATTTTCAAAAAGAAATGATTACTTGCTATATTAAGATAACCATATGGGGGTTTACAACTCTTAACAAAAAAGTGGTACTATTAATCACTTTTTTGGGGTAAGGTACCATTTTTTGAGAGAAACCGGTGGAAGTAGTTGTGAGTTTTTAATGGAGAAATGACAATTTTTGAAGCCCTTTACTTTTTTGATATGGTACCGAAAAAGTAAAGGGTGGTATTGAAGCCAACTCCCTATATCAAATTGCTGTCACTCTATTAGTTGAGATCAAAATTATAATATTAGTGAAAATATACTATTTCTAGCGATGCACCATGACTAAAATCACTAGACACTAAATTATTACACTATGCATGCATTGAAATGTGTGTTTTAGAGTGTGTGTATGTATGTGCAGCTGTGTGTTGGGTTTATTAATTTAGAGGGGAAAGTGTGTGTTGGGTGTGTGAAATTTTTTTTTTGGCAGGGGATAAACCCCCCATAAGTTCAAACACATATCCAATTTATTATATATATAGTGGACAAAATTGTAATATTAATAAAAATTTATAATAGTAATAGACAAAATTATCACAATTGTAGAAAAAATTACATCAGTGAAAAATTGACAAAAATAATGGGCAAAATTATCACAATAGGAGATAAATTTATAACAATGTGAACAAAATTGTAACATTAATGACAAATTTACTATAGTAATGGATAAAATTACTACAATAGTGGGCAAACTTTAACGAATATGCTAGTATTACAACATAGTGAAAAATATAAAATAGTAGTAGGCAAAATTACAACCTTAATGAAAAATTTACAACAATAGTGGGCAAAATTGCAATATTAGTGAAAAAATTACAACATCAATGAGAAAATTACAACATTAGTGGAGAGTTTACAACATCAATGAGGAATTTACAACAACAACAGTTGACTTAATGGATGTGACTTTATAAAAAAAAAAAAAGGGTTGAAGATACCAATTACCATATTTGGAGGAAGAGTTATCATAATTAAGGATGCGTTACCACGATTAAGAATATGTATACCACTATTGAGAGCAAGGTCACCAGAATTGTGGAAAAAGTTAGTAGTTTAATGAGTAACTTAATGAGGCAAAAAATATAAAAAATTTACAACAGCAGTCAAAAATTTACATCATTGGGAAATTTACAACAACAGCAAATAAAACTACCACAGTAGATGACAAAATTATAACAGCGGTGAGAAATGTCTTGGGCCAACAAATTTTTTCTCTATTACTATATTGGTTAGAATTACGACATATGTGAGTAATGTTATAAACTTAAAGGTACATTCGTTACGCTAAATGGTGGTAAATTCGTCCTAAATAATATTGCTCTTAACAATGGTAATATTATCTCAAACGATAGTAACATTACGGAATAGTGGTAAATTCACCTATATCGTTATAATATTATCCCAAATGATAGTCTTTTTTATCCAATTAACATTCAATTCATCAAATTAACATTCAAATTCATTAAATAACTACCAAATTAACATTGATTCATCCAACTAACATTAAAATTCATCAAATTAGCAATTAATTCATCTAATTTATATTCAAATTCATCCAATTAACATTCAAATTTTCAAATTGACATCTAAAATTATCCAATAAACATCCAATTCACCAAATCAACACCAATTCACCATGCAATTTCATCCAATAAACATTCAATTCATCAAATTAACATTCATATTCATATAATTAGCATGTAATTCATCCATTTAATATTCAATTTATCAAAATTAATAACAAATTAACATTCAATTTATTAAATTAGTACAAAATTTACATTCAATCAATCAAAATAACATTTAAATTCAATTGTTTAACATCAAATTTATATTCATTTTCATCCAATCAATACTAAATTAACATTCAATTCATCCAATTTATATTCAAATTCCTCTAATTAACAATCAATTCATCAAATTAATATCCAAAATCATCCAATAAATATTTAATTCATCAAATTGAAACTAAAGTAACATGAAATTTCATCCAATTTACATTCAATTCATCAAATTGACATCCAAATTCATCCAATTAATATTCAGTTCATCCAAATACATTAATATTCAGTTCATCAACTTAATATTCAATTTCATCCAAATACATGTCATTTATCAAATTAACAATAAAAAAAAATTGTCGGACCTCGTATTAAAATTAATTAAGGATAATATTATCTTAAGAGTTATCCTAAGATGAACAAAATGATGATAGAAACTTAGAATCATTGTTGAAAGATTGATTATAGAGTTTGAGTTTTGCACATATTTACGTTAAACAAAATTGAGATTTAGAGATATTTAAATTTGAGAAGGGTGGCTAAGTAATTTTATAAATATTTTTATATCACAATAAGGTTTCCATTGAATCCAGAAATGTCAAAAATAATGGAAGAGGTTATATGAGTTGTAATAGAAGTTTAGAAGTACTCTAGAGTTAAAACATATTTTGGATAAAATTACGATAAAAAAGAAGTTGACACGATCTTTGTGTTTAGTTATACCTCTTTACCCTAATATCTAATTGCCCTGAACGTTTTAGAGTAGAAACTAGAATTCAAGGACTACAAAAGTGTGTTTCACGAAAGTTTTGTGAATCGACCTCTAACTAGGTCCAAATCGAGGTGGAAGTCAGGGATAGACTGTTATCCGTATTCACACGCGAATTCTCTATTTTTCTGCCTATAAATACCCTAGAAAAGGAGGAATGGGCTAAATCTTGAAGGATTAATACGAGGTAATCGTAACAAAACACATTAGGATCAAGATCTCACGAATTAAGGTAGGGTTTTGTAAACCCCCACATTCTTATTGTTATATAGTAACGTAATTATGTTTTAAAATGCTAATATATGTAATGATGTATGCATGAACTATTTAGATTGTAAAAGTAAAAATAAAATGTTAGTTAAGGTAATGGGGTATGTTGTAGAAAGTTGGAAGTATTTCGGAATAAAACCATATTTTAGAGATAGTTTGGGTAAGAAGGATTTTTTGGACGCTGACTTAGTGTTTGGATCATAACTTTTTATTTTGATATTCATTTGATCTGAAATTTTGACTTTCGATAGTATATTTCTAGAGCTACACAAGTGTATTTCACGAACAGTTTTCAAATCGACCTCTAAATAGGTCAAAACTTCACCAAAAATTTCAGCAGAAACTGAGAGGACGTTCGAGCGTGAATGAACGTTCGAATGACAAGTCCCAGTACTTGGATGTCTGTAGAGCTCAGATGGAAATGCAAAAGTACTGGGAGCAACCAACTTTGAACGTCAAAGTGAGGTTCAAATGTAAAGTAGGAAATTACACTAGTGATGTTCGAACGCCAAATGACGTTCGAACGTGAGTTACGAAATCTGGGTTTCATATTCGCGCACAGGGGATCATTTGGCCTCCTATTAATACATAAGGTGTCACGCCCCAAAATCTGGGCTTTCGTTGATCATCCATAAACCCGTGGAATACTCGTGGATATCATGTAACTCGATATCGCGCCATTATGTCCCATTTATCGGGATCCATAATTTAACAAAATTTGAGCAGTCTCTTTTGCACGAGAAGCTCTACCCAAAATACAACATATGAATCATATAATCACAGGACCCATTTGAGGTCCAATATGACCACACTGGGTCTATTTATAAGTAAACATTGACCACATCGGGTCTATTTATCTATACGAATATAATAACATGCAAGATTTCATTAAAATAGTTCAAAAACTAATTTAGCGAATGTTTTGCAAAAACATAGTTTTTCACAATAAAACTCTATATATTCAAGTTCCATTGCATGTAATTCCATATAATTACATGTCCAAAAACATAATTTTACAACAGTTTTACAAAAACTTGGTTCAAAAGCCATAACCCGGCTTTTCTTCATCTTTGAGACCCCAAATGAGAGCCATCGACCGGGGTGTATCCCGCACCTGAAATGTGTTCCCTATAGGGTGAGCTACGCTCAATAGAGTATCTCCTGTGAAAGCTACTCCTCGCCCTAAGTGCATATGCAATGTTCATATGTAACCAATCAATGATTCAAAACATTCCAATCAAGAATATGCATCCAATGATAGGAATTCTATGTCATGCCATGAAATGAGATGAGACTCACCCATGTACTTTAACCCGAGTCCTTACCGACTCCCACAACACAAAGCAATGCACTTGTGCAATGAAACCGTCATTTGACAAAAATCCATCCAATGATTGTTTAAAATAAAAGTTATGTTTTTATAAAACCAAATGATTGATGGATATTATCCATTGAATGAGTGTTTTATAAAATAAAATCTTGTGTCTTTGTTGGGCAACGGATTTTGGAATCACAACCGTCGGTTCCATACACCATCACACTTTTCTGGAATTTCACCTAAGGAGAGTGTGTGAACCAAGTAGCCAGGTTTTGCACCCGAGGGAGAATCTAGCCCTTCTTGCTATACCCAACACAAGTTTTCCATTCATGTAACCGTGCGACTCAGTCGGATTTTCAATCCAACTTTTCGAGCCCACCCATCAAGCACCAAGTATGGTGTTTGATTAAACCATGCACCCATACACCCACACTCACGCATAAAACCCATGAATGTGATGCCATTATCATGTCCAAGATGCAATGAATGCCAAATAAGCTATTTAACCGTATATCAATATACCAAGGCCAATTATATCATGTGCATATAATTACCTTTATCCAACACAATAATAATATATCAATGAACATATATCAACATTTTATATTTAACAACCAAACATAAGTATGTTATTACATAATCTATGTCAACATATCACACTTTATTTTACATAGGCATTTTATCAAACACCTTCCAGACACCAAATCATGTAATCACATAAAATGCCCAAATTTATCACCTAACTCAAAAAAAATCAGATTCAATGATTTTCACATACTCAATTATCAAAACTTCCAAGAAATCACAAACTAGCAATTTCTAACTACCAATTCACACTGGAATTCAGCCTACTCATTTCCATTAAACCAACTATAATAGGCAAGTGTTAAAAACACTCACAAAAAACCCACACATTCCCTATGTACACCATAGGTTAGAAATAAACCAAAGTAGGAGGGAATCCTACCTCTTGAAGCGTAAAACACCCGTAGGAAGCTTCAAGAACACGGTTCAAGCACAAAGCTTTGATTTTTCTAAAATTTCATCTTTGGATCTTTGGTGAAATTAGTTCTTTTGGGTACATAGGCGTAGCCCTCGTCGAGGAGATTGACTTTAACTCTTAGTCTGAAAGATTCCGACCGACGAAACTCCGTGAATTGAAGGGAGAAACATTGAAACCTCATTTTTTTTTCTCTCCAACATTTAAGCCAGCAAACCCAATGGTGTCAGCAGAAATATCTCTCTAAAAAAATCAGATTAGTTGATATTTATAGTCTCAAATGTGTGGTCCACGTCACACCGCATATTTCTTACTTCTAGTCCGTTTTTTGTCCCGAAATGATTCATTTCATCCCGATTTAAGTTTAAATTAATTTTATTTAAAATTATATTCAATTATAGGAAAATTTTAAAAATTTTATTTTTGGGGACCTTTGAAAGATCATTCGTCACCCAATTGTCTAGTAAAACGTGTAAAGTTTGACTATCTCAGAATTCGACAAAAATTAATAGGACAACTCGATTTTGTGATACGAATGCAACAGTGAGGTCCATTGCATCATCTGAGTTCTAGAAAAATATGAATTTTAATCCCCCAATATAGTGACAAATTACCATTTTGCCCATTTTCCAAAAAAGTATAAATTTTTCCCGGGTTTTACATAAAATCACCTCCTTTAGCTCCATTTCAACATTTCTAACCCTAGGAAGTCTTAGAGAGGAAGAAAGAAGGAGAAAAACAAGAGATCAAGGGGAGATTTTCAAGTGGGAAAGATCAAATCCCAAGTTCCTCATGTAAAAATTAAAGAAGAAAGTAGGAGTTTCTTCCAATCTTGTTCATTGATGCTAGGGTATATATACATATATTTTGACTCTTAATCATATATATTTAATATGAAAGCCTTGTTTCTTGATGTTCTTTCAAACTTTAACATGTTTTGAAGGAATTTATGGTTTGATAACCATAGAAATTCATGTTGTTGATGTCAAAACCTAGTTTTTTAAAAAATAATTTTTTCTTGATATTCTTTTGTTCTTGAATCAAAAACTCTAGTGCTTTGCTTGAAACAATAAAAGTCTATCTTTGGAAGATCTCTTGCTTATTTTCTTGAATTGTTATGTTGGAAAAATACCTATACAATTGGGAATTTTGAATTTACTTGTCAGGTGTGACTTGAATTGCTTTCGAGAACTGCTGTAGAGTGTTAAAGGTTAGTCTATCCTAGTGGGGGTGAGATGGTTGCCTAACACTTGTAGTGGATTGTTGTTTGTGAGAGCAGTAACTATTGTTCACGTAAGTTCGAGGCTAAGGGATGGTATACCTTTGTTGGGAAGGATTCGTCAATGTCGTGAAAGACGGTATACGCCCTTCCTAAAGTGGTTTGTGTGGTCATAATGGGTGAACGAATTAGAATCGTCTTATAGATTCATGGGAAGCAACCAACATAAATGAGAATATTGGATGATGCTATTGAATGATTGATTGAGTTCTTCAATTCTGACATATTTGTTCCTTTCATTTAATTTATTGTTATTGTAGTAACTTGAGATCGAATAAATTGTCATTGTCATATTTCAAATTATATTTTTTATTTTGGAAAGTGAGACCGAACTGTTTTATATGTTTTTCTAAACCTTGTTCGAGTTTGGAAAGATGTTGTTACAGAGCTTAGTGCTCACCCTTTACATACAACATTTATTTTCAGATTTCGATTTAGAGGAAGAACTCAAAGGTGATGAGTAGGTAGATTGGGAAATGCCAATGGATGGAAGCGTGGATCCCGAAGGGGATGTCTAGAGTCGATCTCTCCCTGCCCTAGACTAGGAGATATATTGTGATACAATAGATGGCTGATATTTTGTTTATTCCGCTGCAAGATTAAGTTTGATTTTGAGATGTAATTGCCATAGTTTGATAGATTCTTTTTGGATGTAAGATGCCATGGTTTGGCATACTCTTTTGGATAATGTTGTAGATATTATGTACAATGAATGTAATTTTCTTTATTTACAGACTTTATTAGCTACTCTCATGATGTAAATGGTTTTAAAGTGTAATGTTATCCAAGGTGGATTTTGGGGCCTTACAAGTTTTGGTATTAGAGTCTAGGCTCTAGGTTTTACATAAGAGCTGTAGGTTATTGATTACCACTATAGAGGTAGGAGTAGGTTGAAGGGAATTGTTGATTTAAATTTTATACAAGCCTTATGCTTTAGATTAAAGTGATAGTTGGGATGTCTTGTACATCAAGAAAACTAAATTGTGAATGGATGTGCAGGATGGACAGTAGATGTGGACGTGGATGGGAATGTGGTGGCCAAGCAAATCCATCCCCACAACCACCTCCCAATGCCATGAATGGCATTCATTAATGTTTTAGGGAGCTAACCACTCTAGTATAATATCAGAATGGAAACAACAACCACAACAGTGGAGTTCATCCCTTAGCTCAGGAACCGGGCCACGGGAACAAAAATCGAAGGATAATAGATCTTCGAGAGTTTCTGAGGCAACGCCCACCTACTTTCCAAGGAAGCCCTCACCTTTTGGATGCGGATAAGTGGATTTGCAAGGTGAAGAAAATGTGTGAAGGCATGGGAGTTGCTGAGGATCTTCGGGTTAGCTTAGCTATATATCTGTTAGAGGGGGAGACAGACCATTGGTGGGACTCCGTGAAGAGAAGAAGGAACACTGAAGTGCTTACCTAGGAGGAGTTTGATCAAATCTTTCAAGACAAATATTTTCCTGAATCAGTCAGGGATAAGATGAGTGCCGACTTTCTCGCTCTACGATAGGGTAGCATGACGGTAGTTGAGAATGAGAGGAAGTTTGATGAGTTATCCTGCTATGCCACAGAGTTCATATCCACCGAGGCCCAAAAGGGTCAAACGCTTTGAGTAGGGCTTGAGGTTTGCCATCAGGGAGAAGCTTTTGGTTCACAAGATCCGAGAATGTGGGAATCTTGTTGACAGAGCTGCATTGGTGGAGAGAGATACGGAGGATAACCAGCGACGACAGAACTTTGCGAGGGGAGGTCCAATCAGGACTGGTGCTAGCAGCAGTGGAGTTACACAAAGGACAACTCTTTACTACAGACCTGAACAAGCTTCGGGGAAAAGGAATCAAGACATTCAAGGAGTTGGAGTTACTCAGAATAGAATAGACACTGACCCACGTCAATGCTTCACATATGGAGGGTTCAGGCACTTCAGAAATAACTATCCATCGCTTTCAACAAAGGCCAATCAAGCAGCATGACAAGTAAATGCAAACAAGCCACCACTACAGAAATCACTACAACAAAGACCGTTAGCAGCTCTAGCCCCAGGTGGTTCTAATCAGGGAAGAGTGTTTTCTTTGACTCAACCGGAAGATGTCTGCAATGCAGTTGTGGAAGGTATTGTTCTTCTCTACAATTATTGGGCTTGAATTTTATTTGATCCCAGTACTACTCATTTATTCACACACACTACATATGCTCTTAATTTGGGATTGAACTTTGAGAAGCTAGAACATGCCTTGAGTATTGACATGCCTACAGGAGAGCAGTTGGATACTAGAAGGGTGTGTAGAAGTTGTGTGCTTCAAATTGGGGAGCAAGAATTAATTGTATATTTGGTTGCATTAGACATGAAGGCGTATGACATAATATTTGGGATGAACTTTTTGTCCACTTTCTGTGCGATAATGGATTGTTTTTACAAGCAGATTTTATTTCAATTATCGGGAGGGGTAGTTTTCAGTTTCATGAATGATCAAAATTCTTTCCATCTATTTCCCAATATGGGTAGTAGATTCTTGAAAGCTAAGGCGGAGAGCCATTTGGGTTTCTTAGCTAGCTTGATGGGAGATGATTGAGATAGATCCTAACCGGGTGTGGTATTGATAGTGTCGGATTTTTTGGATGTCTTTCCAGATGAACTACCCTGGTTACCCCTACAAAGAGAGATTGAGTTTAAGATTGATCTCTATCCAGGAACTGAACCCATATCCATTGCCCCCTATCGAATAACACCTTTGGAGTTAAAGGAGCTAAGGAAGCATTTGAACCATCTCTTGACTATTGGGTTTATCTGTTTAAGCACTTCACCTTGGGGAGCCCCAATCCTCTTTGTGAAGAAGCATGATGAAACACTTTGGTTATGGATGGACTACCAAAGTTTGAATCGGGTGACAGTGAAGAATAAATATCCGTTGCCACGAATTAATGATTTATTCGATCAGTTGAGGGGTTCTAAGTATTACTCCAAGATTGATCTTCGCATAGGGTACCATCAACTGCGGATCAAGGAGGAGGATATTCCTAAGATAGCTTTCCATGCCCAGTATGGTCATTTCAAATATACAGTAATGCCGTTCGGATTGATTAATGCACCTGCAGCCTTCATGGATTTGATGCACAAGGTATTCCGGTCGTATCTAGATTAGTTTGTCATTGTGTTTCTAGATGACATATGAAAACCATCTTTCAGTAGTGCTACAGACATTGAGAGAGCATAAGTTATATGCTAAGATGAGTAAATGCAAGTTTTGGATGAAGGAAGTGAAATTCCTTGGTCATGTTTTGTCCGAACAAGGGATAGTTGTTAACCCCGCAAATATCGAAGCCGTGATGAAATGGGAACCATCGAGGAATGTGATCGAAGTACAAAGTTCCCTGGGATTAGTAGGTTACTACTGGAGGTTTGTGGAAGGGTTCTCAAAGCTAGCAATGCCAATGACTCACCTTACAAAGAAGAGGGAAAGATTCTTGTGGACTCAAGAGTGTGAACTAGTTTTTTGCACCTTAAAGGAAAGGTTGACAACAACTCCTATCATCATTATTCCGAGCAATGGGGAAGTATACGATGTTTACACTGATGTTTCATTACGAGGCTTGGGTTATATGCTAATGCAAGGAGGTAAGGTAGTTGCTTATGGCTCGAGGCAACTCAAGATTCATGAGCAGAACTATCCCACTCACGACTTGGAGCTTGCTGATGTAGTTTTTCCTCTTAAGTTGTGGAGGTGTTACTTGTATGGAGAAAAGTTTCAAGTGTTTTCTGATCATAAGAGCCTTAAGTATATCTTTACATAGAAAGACTTGAATCTTCGACAAAGAAGGTTGATTGAATATCTAGAAGACTACAATATCACACTCAACTACCATCCGGGGAAGGCTAATGTAATAGCAGATGCACTTAGCCGAAAGTCTAGGGGCTAAATCAATGTTTTTGTTGTTCATAGGTGGAAGATGATTGATGCTTTGGAGGAGTTTGATCTATTGGTGGATAGATAGGAGGATCGACCATGCTTATTTAATCTTGTAGCTTAACCAATTCTCTGACAAAAGATTTTGGAGTTGCAACACATAGATACAGAGTTGGAAACTTTCCAGGGCAGATTGGAGAGGAATGATATTGTTGAGAACTGGACTACATGATGAGTTATAGTTTCTTGGAAGACTATGTGTACCAAACAATGAACAAGTAAGAGAAGAAGTGTTGGGTGAATGTCATTGTTCAAAATTGTCCATACATCTGGGTAGTAGCAAGGTGTATAGAGACATGAAGCATCAATATTGGTGGAAAGGGATGAAACCAGACGTGGCTAAGTACGTTACAAAGTGCGCGGTGTGTCAGCAAGTGAAGGTGGAGCATCAAAAGCCCAGATGATTACTTAGTCTTTGCCTATCTTAGAGTGGAAGTGGGATCACATCACAATGGATTTCGTATCTGATTTTCCACAAACTTTATGAGGGTATAATGCCATATGGGTCATTGTAGATAGACTCACCAAGTCTACTCATTTCTTGAGTATGAAGACCATTGACTCCTTAGAGACCTTGAGTAAGCTTTATATCCGTGAGATTGTTAGATTACATGGAGTTCCACTCTCTATCGTGCCAGATCGTGATTCTCAATTTGTGGCGTAATTCTGACGAAGTCTACAATGAGCTATGGGGACAGAGTTATACTTTAGCACCGCTTTTTATCCTCAAATGGATGGACAATCCGAGAGGGTGATACAGATTTTGGAGGACATGTTACATGCTTGTGTGTTGGACTTCAAGGGATGTTGGAGTGATCATTTGTCATTGGTGGAATTTGCATATAACAATAGTTTTCAATCTAGCATCGGTATGGCACCTTATGAGGCATTGTATGGAAGACCATGTAGGTCCCTGACTTGTTAGTTGGAAGCTGGAGAAAGTAGCTTGTTTGAGCCAGAAATTATTTGTGATACTACAGAGAAAATTCAACTCATCTTGGATAGACTACGCACGGCACAAAGTAGACAGAAAAGCTATGCGGATAGAAGACGAAGACCATTGGAATTCCAAGAGGGGGACTATGTGTTCCTCAAGGTGTCGCCCAAAAAGGGAGTGTTTAGATTTGGTAAGAAGGAAAAATTAGCTCCAAGGTACATCGGACCACTTGAAGTGATTAAAGCGGTGGGCAAAGTGGCGTATCAACTTCAGTTACCTACTCAGTTGTCAACGGTCCATGACGTGTTCCGTGTTTCAATGTTAAGAAAGTGTCAATCGGATACAACGCATGTCGTGGATTTGGAGGATATTGAAGTTCAAGATGGAGCAACATATGAAGAACAACCGATGAAGATTCTTGATACCAAGGAGAAGGTGCTTCGCAATAAAGTAATCCAACTAGTGAAATTCGTGTGGCAACATCACGGTGTGGAGGAAGCTACTTGGGAACCAGAGCTAGAGATGCGAGAGAATTACCCTCATTATTCTCTACTTAAGGCAAATTTTGAGGACAAAACTTTCTTTAAAGGGGGTGGATTGTAAACCCCCACATTCTTATCGTTATATAGTAACGTAGTTATGTTTTAAAATGCTAATATATGTAATGATGTATGCATGAACTATTTAGATTGTAAGAGTAGAAATAAAATATTAGTTGAGATAATAGGGTATGTTGTAGAAAGTTGGAAGTATTCTGGAATAAAACCACATTTTAGAGATAGTTTGGGTAAGAAGGATTTTTTGGACACTACCCTATTGTTTGGATCATAACTTTTTATTTTGATATCCATTAGATATGAAATTTGACTGTAAATAGTAGATTTTCAGAGATACAAAAGTGTATTTCACGAAAATTTTCCAAATCGACCTCTAAATAGGTCAAAACTTCACTGGAAGTTTCAGCAGAAACTGGGAGGACGTTCGAACGTGAATGGACGTTCGAATGACAGTAAGTCCCAGTCCTTGGATGTCTGCAGAGCTCTGATAAAAATGCAAAAGTACTTGGAGCAACCAACGTTCGAACACCAAAGTGACGTTCAAACATAAAGTAGGAAATTACACTAGTGAAGTTCTAACGCCAAATGAAGTTTGAACGTAAGTTACGAAATCTGGATTTAAGATTCACACACAGGGGACCATTTGGCCTCCTATAAATGCATAAGGGCACCTCCTTTAGCCCCATTTCAACATTTTTAACCTTATGAAGTCTTAGAGAGGAAGAAAGAAGGAGAAAAATAAGAGATCAATGGGAGATTTTCAAGTGCGAAAGATCAAATCTCAAGTTCTTCACATAAAAATTAAAGAAGGTAGGGGTTTCTTCCACTCTTGTTCATTGATGCAAGGGTATATATACATATGTTTTGAATCTTAATCATATATATTTGATATGAAATCCTTGTTTTTTGATGTTCTTCCAAACCTTACCATATTTTAAACAAATTTATGGTTTGATAGCCATAGAAATTCATGTTCATGATGTCAAAACCTAGTTTTGAGAAAAATAGATTTTTCTTCTTGATATTCTTTTGTTCTTGAATCAAAAACTCTAGTGCTTTGCTTGGAACAATAAAAGCCTATCTTTGGATGATCTCTTGCTTATTTTCTTGAATTTTTATGTTAGAAAAATGTCTATGCAATTGGGGATTTTTAATTTACTGGTGATTTGAGAATATGGTTGGTATTGCATCTCATGTATGGTTTGTTGTGATGGACTTGAATTGCCTTTGAGAACTATCATAGAGTGTTAGAGGTTAGTCTATCTCAGTGGGGGTAAGATGGTTGCCTAACACTTGTAGTAGATTGTTGTTTGTGAGAGCAACTACTATTGTTCACGTAGGTTCAAGGCTGAGGGATGGTATACCTTTCCTGGGAAGGATTTATCAATGCTGTGGGAGACGTTATACGCCTTTGCTGAAGTGGTCTGTGTGGTCATGATGGGTGAACGAAGTAGAATCGTCATGTAGATTAATGGGAAACAACCAACATACATGAGAACATGAGATGATGCTATTGAATGATTGATTGAGTTCTTCAATTCTGACATGTTTATTCATTTCATTTAACTTATTGTTATTGCTGTAACTTGAGATCGAATAAATTGTCACTGTTTTATTTCAAATTAAATATGATATTTTGGAAAGTGATACCGAACTATTTTATATTTTTTTCTAAACCTTGTTTGAGTTTGGGAGGATGTTGCTACAAAGTTTAGTGCTCACCCCCTACAAACAACATTTATTTTCAGATTTTGATTTAGAGGAAGAACTCAAAGGTGATGAGTAGGTAGGTTAGGAAGCGCCAATGGATGGAAGCGTGGATCCCGAGGGGGATGTCTAGAGTCGATCTCTCCCTGTCCTAGATTAGGAGATATATTNTTCGTGTGGCAACATCACGGTGTGGAGGAAGCTACTTGGGAACCAGAGCTAGAGATGCGAGAGAATTACCCTCATTATTCTCTACTTAAGGCAAATTTTGAGGACAAAACTTTCTTTAAAGGGGGTGGATTGTAAACCCCCACATTCTTATCGTTATATAGTAACGTAGTTATGTTTTAAAATGCTAATATATGTAATGATGTATGCATGAACTATTTAGATTGTAAGAGTAGAAATAAAATATTAGTTGAGATAATAGGGTATGTTGTAGAAAGTTGGAAGTATTCTGGAATAAAACCACATTTTAGAGATAGTTTGGGTAAGAAGGATTTTTTGGACACTACCCTATTGTTTGGATCATAACTTTTTATTTTGATATCCATTAGATATGAAATTTGACTGTAAATAGTAGATTTTCAGAGATACAAAAGTGTATTTCACGAAAATTTTCCAAATCGACCTCTAAATAGGTCAAAACTTCACTGGAAGTTTCAGCAGAAACTGGGAGGACGTTCGAACGTGAATGGACGTTCGAATGACAGTAAGTCCCAGTCCTTGGATGTCTGCAGAGCTCTGATAAAAATGCAAAAGTACTTGGAGCAACCAACGTTCGAACACCAAAGTGACGTTCAAACATAAAGTAGGAAATTACACTAGTGAAGTTCTAACGCCAAATGAAGTTTGAACGTAAGTTACGAAATCTGGATTTAAGATTCACACACAGGGGACCATTTGGCCTCCTATAAATGCATAAGGGCACCTCCTTTAGCCCCATTTCAACATTTTTAACCTTATGAAGTCTTAGAGAGGAAGAAAGAAGGAGAAAAATAAGAGATCAATGGGAGATTTTCAAGTGCGAAAGATCAAATCTCAAGTTCTTCACATAAAAATTAAAGAAGGTAGGGGTTTCTTCCACTCTTGTTCATTGATGCAAGGGTATATATACATATGTTTTGAATCTTAATCATATATATTTGATATGAAATCCTTGTTTTTTGATGTTCTTCCAAACCTTACCATATTTTAAACAAATTTATGGTTTGATAGCCATAGAAATTCATGTTCATGATGTCAAAACCTAGTTTTGAGAAAAATAGATTTTTCTTCTTGATATTCTTTTGTTCTTGAATCAAAAACTCTAGTGCTTTGCTTGGAACAATAAAAGCCTATCTTTGGATGATCTCTTGCTTATTTTCTTGAATTTTTATGTTAGAAAAATGTCTATGCAATTGGGGATTTTTAATTTACTGGTGATTTGAGAATATGGTTGGTATTGCATCTCATGTATGGTTTGTTGTGATGGACTTGAATTGCCTTTGAGAACTATCATAGAGTGTTAGAGGTTAGTCTATCTCAGTGGGGGTAAGATGGTTGCCTAACACTTGTAGTAGATTGTTGTTTGTGAGAGCAACTACTATTGTTCACGTAGGTTCAAGGCTGAGGGATGGTATACCTTTCCTGGGAAGGATTTATCAATGCTGTGGGAGACGTTATACGCCTTTGCTGAAGTGGTCTGTGTGGTCATGATGGGTGAACGAAGTAGAATCGTCATGTAGATTAATGGGAAACAACCAACATACATGAGAACATGAGATGATGCTATTGAATGATTGATTGAGTTCTTCAATTCTGACATGTTTATTCATTTCATTTAACTTATTGTTATTGCTGTAACTTGAGATCGAATAAATTGTCACTGTTTTATTTCAAATTAAATATGATATTTTGGAAAGTGATACCGAACTATTTTATATTTTTTTCTAAACCTTGTTTGAGTTTGGGAGGATGTTGCTACAAAGTTTAGTGCTCACCCCCTACAAACAACATTTATTTTCAGATTTTGATTTAGAGGAAGAACTCAAAGGTGATGAGTAGGTAGGTTAGGAAGCGCCAATGGATGGAAGCGTGGATCCCGAGGGGGATGTCTAGAGTCGATCTCTCCCTGTCCTAGATTAGGAGATATATTGTGATACAGTAGATGGTTGATATTTTGTTTATTCTGCTTCAAGATTAAGTTTGATTTTGAGATGTAATTGCCATAATTTGATGGATTCTTTTTGGATGTAGATGTCATGGTTTTACATATTCTTTTGGATGATGTTGTAGATATTATGTACGATGAATGCATTTTTTTTTTTTATGGACTTTATTAGCTGCTCTCATGATGTGAATGGTTTTAAAGTGTAATGTCATCCAAGGTGGATTTTGAGGCGTTATAGGTTTTTTCCTAAATTTTTTCATTGAGGTTAGAATTAATAAATATGTATATTTTTATTCTAAATCGTATGTATATATTATGAAATTATTGTTTTTTGATTTTCTTACAATTCATATCATGTCCTAATAGCCACCAAAACTCGTTCTTGATATCAAAACTCTAGTTTTCAAGAAATATAGATTTTACTGTTGATATTTCATTGTTCTAGATTTAAAAACTCTAGTGCTTGATTTGAACAAATAAATTATATTTCTTGATGTTCTTCTGCATATTTTCTTGAGTTGTTCTATTGAAAAGATACCTGTAGAATTATGGTTCTTGGTTTACCTGTAATTTGGTGAATTGGTTTGATATTGTATCTCTTGTGTGAATGTTTTGATGAATATGGGTCACCGTTAACCGGGTATCGTAGAGTGGGTAGATGCGTTCTTACTCCGAGTGGGTTTGAAGGTTCCCTACCACTCGTAGTGGGGTTGGTGCCTTGCAAGAACCAAACTACTATTTGCTCACGGGTATCAAGGCTGATGACCAGTATACTATTCTTGAGTTGGATTCGTCACAGCCGATGCATCGGTATTGGCCCTTCCTAAAGTTGTGTATCCTAAAATTGTGTATCGTTGTGAGGATTGGGGGTGTGTGCGTGTGTGGGCCAAGATATTCTAAATGGGTGTATTCATGTTAAGGCTGATCACATACTTGAGATACAGTGTTGGTAATGTTTTGTTGTCTGAAAGTTAATTTTGCTTCTTCCCTTTAATTTATTACTATTATGTAAACTTGAGATCTGATGAACTATCACTATTTTATTTCAGAAGTTATATTTGATATTTTATAAAATGAGATTGATCTGCTTTATAACTTCTTGAAACTTTGTTCGAGTTTAGGAAGATTTTCCTACAAAGCTTAGTGCTCACCCTTACAAACAATATCTTTTTCAGATTATGGTTGAGAAGAAGAGCTCGGATTGGATGAGCAAGTATATTGGAAAGCTCAAATTGATGGAAACGTGGATCCTGATGTGGATATTTAGAGTTGTTTTATTTATATTCTAGATTGAGAGGTTAATTATGAGACAACTAGTATGAAATATAAAATTAGAGCACCAAAAAAATGGATCTCACTATATTAAATTTTTTCAACATATACATACTATCATATCTGGATATTGTTTAAAATAAAAATTATGTTAAACTACAAATTAATCAAATATGAAATAATTAAACATGTGATAAAAATGAGTGATATTATACTTTTTGGGAAAAAATATGTAGGAGATAAAAATTTAAATTGTTTTGTGTTTTATTATATAAATTAGTCATATCTCGTGCCTGAAGGCACGAAAAAATATAAAATTAAAGTGGTCAAAAAATTGATCTTATTATATTAAATAACAATTTTGTTTCTTCATTTATTTCATTATATCATTTAAATTTTATTTTTACCCATTATTTTTTAAAAAATATCAACAAAATTTTCTTAAAATACGTAATTCGACAACATTTTCTCACCATGTGTATACTATCGTATATAGTTAATATCTGAAATAAAAATTATATTAAAATATAAATTAATTAAATATTAAATGGTTGAACATGTGATAAGACGAGTGATGTGATAGAATTGGGAGGAAAAATATGTGGGGTATAAAATTTAACTTCCTATGTGATTTATTATATAAATGTTAAGGATAATGTTTTATTTATTCCACTACAAGATAATATTTGATTTTTGGATGTAACTGCTAAAGTTTGACATATTAATTTATTGATTTTATTAGTTACTTTCATGATATAAACGGTTATAGATAGTAATGCCTTTCATGGTGAATTTTGAGGAGTTACAAAATGATTCTAATTCTTCAAATGAATATTCAATTTCATCAAATTAATATTCAAATTCAATTAATTAACATTATATTCATCAAATTAACACCAATATTAATATTTATTTTTATCAATTTAAACATTTATTTATCAAATTAAAACCAAAGTGACCACCTATTTACTTTATTAACACTTGATTTCACCAAGTTAACATTCTATTGCATTTACATATTTAATTTTATCAAATTAATATTTAATTTTATCCAATTGTTATGCAATTTACCTTCAATTTTAAAAAAATAATATTTAAATCTATTAATTTAAAATTTTAATTCCAACAAAATTAATAACAAATTGGTCTTCAATTTTGATTTAATAAATTTAATGTTAACTAGTTGAATTTGAATGTTAATTTGATAATGTGAATGATAATTTTTTGTTAATTTGATGACTGAATATTAATTGAATGTTAATTTATTATTTATTTTATAAATTTTTTGTTAATTAAATGAATTTGAATATTAATGGGTTGAATTTAATGCTAATTATATGAATTGCATGTCAATTTGAATTAAGTTTTAATTGGATAAATTACATTGTCCTTAGTGTTGATTCAATTAATGAAACCAAATTAATATTTGATTCATCCAACTTATATTCAAATTCTACTAATTAACAATCAATACATCAAGTTAACAATCCAATTAACACTAAAGTAATATGAAATTAACGCTAAATTACATTCAATACATAAAATTGACACAAAATTAACATTTAAATTGATCCAATAAATATTCTGTTAATCAAATTAATAATCAATTTGTCAAATTAATATTCAATCAATTTGACGAAATTGAATTTTAACAAGACAAAATTGAGTGAATTTTACAAAACTTGAATAAAATTTAATAAGATCGATTTTTAATACGTAAAAAAGTAAAATTTAATCAATTCAAATCAAATTTTAATTAACTCTAATTTTAATATGTAAAAATAAATAAATTTTAGCCAACTCAAATTTTAATATGTAGAAAAAAAAATTGTAATCAAATTTAATACAAAAAGTTGTAATATTGCCTTCAACAGTAGTAAAATTATCCCAAAAGATAGTAAAATTACCCGAATAGTGGTAAATTCACTCTAATTGTTGTAATAGTATACCAAATGATGGTATTTTTGATCCAATTAAAATTTAATTTACCAAATTAACATTTAAATTAATCAAATCCATGAAGGCTGCTGGAGCATTAGTCAATCCGAACGGCATCACCATATAGTCGAAATGACCATACCGAGTACGAAAAGCAGTCTTAGGAATATCTTCCTCCTTGATCCGCAATTGATGATACCCTGTGCAAAGATCAATCTTAGAATAAAACTTAAAATCCCTCAACTGATCAAATAGGTCGTCGGTTTGTGGCAAAGGGTATTTGTTTTTCACTGTTACTCGATTCAATCTTCGGTAATCCGTGCACAACCGAAGTGTCTCATCATGCTTCTCCACAAATAGTACCGGAGCTCCCTAAAGTGAAGTGCTCAAACGGATAAACCCAATGGTCAATAGATGATCCAGCTGCTTCCTTAGCTCCTTTAACTCCAACGATGTCATCCGGTAGGGAGCAATGGATATGAATTTGGTTCCAGGGTAGAGATCTATCTTGAACTCAATGTCCCTGTGTGGGGGTAGCTCGGGTACTTCGTCTAGGAAGACATTCGAAAAATCTAATAATATTAACACCGCATCCGCATAGAGTTTATCCCGATCATCTCCCATCAAGCTAGCTAAGAAACTCAAATGACTCCCCACCTTCGCTTTTAAGAATCTACTACCCATAGTAGGAAATGGATGGGAAGAATTTCGGTCATTCATGAAACTGAATACTACCCCTCCTGGTAGTTGGAAAGAAATTTGTTTACGAAAACAATCCATTACCACTTGGAATGTGAATAACCAATTCATTCCAAAGATCACGTCATATCCCTTCATGTCTAAGGCAACCAAATCTACAATCAATTCGTGATCCCCAATTCGAAGCACGTAACTCCTACACACCCGGCTAGTATCCAATCGTTCATGCGTAGGCATACTAATACACAACGCATGTTCTAGCCTCTCGAAGCCCAATTCCAATTTAATAACATATGCAGTACGTATAAATGAATGAGTCGCACCCGGATCAAATAAAATTCGGGCCCAAGAATTGTAAAGAAGAACGATACCTTCCATTATGGCATTAGAGGCATCCTCCTCCGGTTGAGTTATAGCAAACACTCTTCCTTAATGAGCGCCGCTAGCTGCTGTAGCTCCTATCGGCCTCTGTGGTTGTGGCCTTTGTATCGGTGGCTTGTTTGCACTCACACGCCCGGTTGCTTGGTTGGTTTTGGGTGAAAGCAATGGGAAGTTATCTTTATAGTGTCTAACACCTGCACATGCAAAGCATTGACATAGGTCAGTGCCTACTCTCTTTGGTACTCCTCCCACTCCTTGAGCTGTCTCTGGTCTCTATCCAGCTGCCTAATCTGGGCGACAGTAGTATGCCGATTTCTGTGCTCCACTGCTACTAGCACCGGTCCTGATCGGACCTCCCCTCATAAGGTTCTGTTGCCGCTGATTATCTTCCATGTCTCTCTCCACCAACATAGCCCTATCCACGAGATCTCTATAGTCATGAATCCTAAGAGCTACAAGCTTCTCTCTAATGGTCGGCCTCAAGCCTTGCTCGAAATGTTTGCCCCTCCTGGGCTCTGTGGATATGAATTCTGTGGCATATCGAGATAATTCCTCAAACTTTCTCTCATACTCCCCATCGTCAAACTACCCTATTGAAGAGCGAGGAAATCGACACTCCTCTTGTCTCTAACTGACTCAGGAAAATATTTGTCTTGGAAGACTTGATCGAAATCCTCCCATGCAAGTGCATCTGTGTTCCTTCGTCTTTTTACCGAATCCCACCAATGGTTGGCCTCCCCCTCTAACAAATAGGTAGCTAAGCCAACCCTCAAGTCTTCGGTAACTCCTATGCTGTCACAAATCTTCTTCACCCGACGGATCCATCTATCTGCATCCAAAGGATTGGAGCTCCCTTGGAAGGTAGGCGGTTGTTGCCTCAGAAATTCCCGAAGAGTTACCATCCTCCGATTTTGACCCCATTGCCCGACAGTTGTGCTAGAGGGTGCGCTCCACCATTATGGTTGTTTTTTCCATTTTGGTTTTATACCAAAGTGGTGAGTTCCCTCAAACATTGATATATGCCGCTTATGGCATCGAGAGGTGGGGGTGGTGGATTTTCTTGTCCTCCTCGACCACGCCCACGTCCACGTCCACGTCCTTCGTCCATCTTGTACATCAATTCATAATTTAGTTCCTTGATGTACAAGACATTCTAAGTATCGCTTTAGTCTAAAGCATAGAGTTTAGATAAAATTTCATCCAACAAGATCATTCAACCTAGTCCGATTTTCCTAGCGGTGATCCATAACCTACAGCTCCCATGTAAGACCTAAAGCCTAGGCTCTTATACCAAACTTGTAACGCTCTGAAAACCACTATGGATGACATTACCATTTAAAAACATTCATGTCATGAGAGCAACTAAATAAATCCATCATTAAAGAACATCCTTAATTTAACAAAATTCGGGCAGAGTCTCCTTTGTACGAGGAGCTCTACCCAAAATACAACCTGTGCAATTATACTACATTGACCACATCGGGTCCCTATATGAATAAATATTGACCACACCGGGTCTATTTACCCATCAAATAATAAAATTTCATTCATCACATGTAATATCCACAATATCATCCCAAAATAATAGGCCAAGCTATGACACTTACATTCCAAAAGAATTATACTCAAACTTAGCAGCGNTCGGGTCCCTATATGAATAAATATTGACCACACCGGGTCTATTTACCCATCAAATAATAAAATTTCATTCATCACATGTAATATCCACAATATCATCCCAAAATAATAGGCCAAGCTATGACACTTACATTCCAAAAGAATTATACTCAAACTTAGCAGCGGAATAAACAAAATACTAGATTATACATGATCGTGAATAAATTCCCTAGTCTAGCACAAAAATAAACTATAGCTCTAGATGTCCACCTTAGGATCTAGGCTCCCCTCTAGTAGAACCTCCCAATTTCCTGGCTCGTCAATGCCGGAATCTTCCTCTAGCACGAAATCTGAAAATAAAATATTATTGGTAGCGGATGAGCACTAAGCTCTGTAGAAAAATCCTCCCAAACTCTAACAAGGTGTGGAAAATGTAGAAAATGATCGGTCTCATTTCATAAATAGCATATGTAAATTTTGAAAGAAAACATGACATTTTCAAAGATCTCAAGTTTATACATTAACAATAATTAAGTGGAAGAGTAAGTCAATCCCACCATAAATAACCATTCCAAAGAGTAATTATTTCCACAACAATTTTCAAGATAATCATATCCAAAGGATAACGCAATAAATCATAACCACAATGTATCTCAAGTCTGATGTAAGATAATCGCATGAATAAACACATCGAGAATATCCTGGCCCACACACACACAAATCATCGCAAGGATATCAAACTTTGGGAAAGGCGCCTATGCGTTGTCCCATACCAATGCACCGGTAATAATGAATCCGACCCAGGCATAGTATACAAATCCTTTGACATGGCACATGTGAGTTAATAGTGGTTTGGTCCTCGTAAGGCACCAACCCCACTACGAGTGGTTGAAAAAGTTCAAACCCGCACGGAGTAAGAACCACAGACATCTACCCACTCTATGAGACCCGGTCAACGGCCAGCCATGGTCATTCAAACACCTCCATACGATACAATCACCAATAATTTCTCAACAAAAGTTCATAATTTCCAAAACCCCCATATTCCATTGGTATTTCTCAAATCATATTAAATCTAAAAAATCTCCAATTTTCCCCTATATTATTCCAATAGAACAATTTAAGACAAATATGCAAGAAATCATCAAACATATATTTGTTTTTGTTCAAACAAAGCACTATGGTTTTTAAATCAAGAATTAAGGAATATCAAGAAGAAAATTCTCTATTTCTTAAAAGAAATAAGAGTTTTGAGATTTCAAAGATTTCATGGCTATCACACCATAATTTCATTCCAAACATGATAATATTTACAAGAGTATCAAGAAATAATAATTTCATAACATATATCTAAGATTTAGAAGCAACATATACATAGATATAAACCCTAGCCTCAATGTAGGAGAATGAGAAGAAATTTCTACCTAGAATCAAGAATTTCAAGTGAAAGCCCAAGCCCTATAGACCTCCTTTCTCCTCTCTTTCCTTTCCTTTACCTTCCCCTAGGGTTCCAAGAGGTGTGGGTGAGAGTAGAGTGGAAGAAATGAGGTTAAAAGGGCTGAAATCAGTGTTTTAAACACAACCAACCCCGATTTTTACTGTTCACAGCCTGTTTTGGATTTCTCCAAAATTACGATTTTACCACTAAGATCTTCAATTTGATCCATATGACTACCCTAAGGTTTTTCGATGTTCCAGATTCATTTTTAATATTATTTTAACCTAAAAAAATTATTTTTATGATTTATTTCACAACTAAAATAAATTTACACTCGAAACATTAAAATTACTATTTTATTCCTCCCTAGTATTTATTCTTACAGTTTCAATATATATGATTTATTTTTACGCCATTACATATATAAGAATCACTAAACAAATACATTACTATATTAATATAAACATGTGGGGGTTTACACCTTTAAACTCTAAGAAGAAAGCACAACACTTTACAATCCAAGGAATACCACAGTGCAGATTTTGTTATCATCTTCGGAGAATAAACTGATTTGACTTAGGTAGTTCTAGTATGTGTGACCTATATGGTTGGAAAGATATACGAGTTAGGGTTCTAACAAAAATAATGGTGCACAATTTGGACTTTTCAACAAAGAGTTATGATCAAAATGGAGAAAGGTAGTCTGCCAGACTACTTGGTTCTTCTATACTTGTTTGGAGCCTAAATATACTTATTATTCTTATATTTTGATTTAGGATGTAAATGGAGACGTTAAATACAAAACGAAGTTAATTGGACGATTGTTGATAGTTTAGACGTGGGGGTTTACAATCCACCCCCCTTAAAGAAAGTTTCATCCTCGAAAGTTACCTCAAGTAGCGAATAAGTGCGGGTACTTCTCTCGCATTTCTAGCTCCGGTTCCCAAGTAGCTTCTTCCACACCATGGTGTTGCCACAAAACCTTCACTAGTAGGATGACTTTGTTGCGGAGCACCTTCTTTTTGTCGTCAAGAATCTTCACCAGTTGTTCTTCATAGGTTGCTCCGTCTTGAATTTCAATATCTTCCAAGTCTACGATCGGCTTTGCATCTGATTGACCATTTCTCAACATCGACACGTGGAACATGTCATGTACCCCAGACAACTAAGCTGGTAACCGCAACTGATATGCCATTTTGCCCATAACTTTGATCACTTCAAATAGCCCGGTATATCTTGGCGCTAATTTTTCCTTCTTGTCGAATCTAAATACTCCTTTCTTAGGTGACACTTTGAGGAACACGTAGTCTCCCACTTTGAATTCCAAGGGTCTTCGTCTGTGATCCGCATAGCTTTTCTGTCTACTTTGTACTATGCGTAAACTCTCTCGGATTATTTGAATTTTCTCAGTAGTTTCTCGAACAATCTCCGGTCCAAACAAACTACTCTCGCCAGCTTCCAACCAACACATTGGGGATCTACACAGTCTTCCATATAGTGCTTCATACGGTGCCATCCCAATGCTTGCCTGATAGCTGTTGTTATACGTAAACTCCACCAACGACAAGTGATCACTCCAACTTCGTTTGAAGTCCAACACGCAAGCACGTAACATGTCTTCCACAATCTGTATCACTCTCTCAGATTAGCCATCCGTTTGGGGATGAAAATTTGTGCTGAAATGTAACTATATCCCCATGGCTTGTTGTAGACTTTGCCAGAACTGCGCTACAAACCAAGAATCACGATCCGACAGGATAGAAAGCGGAACTCCATGCAATCGCACAATCTCACGGATATACAGCTGGCTAAAAGTCTCGAATGTGTCTGTGGTCTTCATACCCAAAAAATGAGCGGACTTGGTGAGTCTATCTACAATAACCCATACTGTATTATGCCCACACGACGTCCGTGGTAAACCCGACACAAAATCCATGGTGATGTGATCCCACTTTCACTCTGGGATAGGCAAACACTGTAGTAATCCTCCTGGCTTTTGATGTTCGATCTTCACCTGCTGGCATACCGCACATCTGCTATGAACCTTGCCACATCCTTCTTCATTCCCTTCCACCAATATTGGCGCTTCATGTCCCTATACATTTTTGTGCTATTGGGGTGGATAGCAAACTTAGAGCGATGACACTCTCCAAGTATCTCCTCCTTTAGGGATGAATCATCGGGAACACATAGCTTCTCCCCATATCTCAATTCTGTGTTTCTCAAAGACTAACCCTCCATAGTTTCTCCATTCTCCAATTTAGCTCGAATCAACGCTAATTCAGGATCCAAGCATTGCAATTCCACAGCCCTACATTGGAGAGTAGGTTGAGCACAAGGTTGAACAAGCATGGTCGGGATCCATCTTCACCCACCCATAGATCATAATCTCCAAGGGCATCCTTCAACTTCCATTCACCTATGGAAACATTGAGTTTACCCCAAGACTTCCTGCTAAGTGCATCGACTACTACATTCGCCTTCCCCGGATGGTAGTTGAGTGTGAAATCGTAGTCTTCTAGGTACTCAATCCACCTTCTTTGTCGGAGATTCAAGTTGTTCTGTGTGAAGATATAGTTGAGGATCTTATGATCAGAGAACACTTGGAATTTCTCTCCATACAAATAACACCTCCATAACTTAAGAGCAAAGACCACAGCGGCAAACTCTAAGTCATGGGTGGGATAATTCTGCTCATGAACCTTGAGTTGCCTAGAGCCGTAGGCAACCACCTTCCCTCCTTGCATTAGCACACACCCTAAGACTTGTAGCAAAGCATCGGTATACACATTGTATCCTTCCCCACTACTCAAAATAATAAGGACAGGAGCAGTTGTCAACTTCTCCTTCAAGGTGTGAAAAGCTAGTTCACACTCTTGAGTCCACAAGAATTTTTCTCCCTTCTTTGTGAGACGTGTCATCGACATTGCTAACTTTGAGAACTCTTCCACAAACCTCCGGTAGTAGCCTGCTAAGCCCAAAAAACTACATACTTCAGTCACATTCTTTGGTGGTTCCCACTTTATCACTGCCTCAATCTTTGCGGGGTCAACTGCTGCCCTTTGTTCCCACACAACATGGCCAAGGAATTGCACTTCCTTCATCCAAAACTCACATTTACTCATCTTCGCATATAACTTATGTTCTCTCAATGTCTGTAGCACAATAGAGAGATGGCGTCCATGTTCCTCGTGAGTCTAGGAATAGATTAGTATGTCATCAATATACACGATGACAAATTGATCTAGATACGGCCGAAATACCCTGTGCATTAAATCCATGAAGGCTACTGGAGCATTAGTCAATCCAAACAACATAACCATATACTCGAAATGACCATACCGAGTATGAAAAGCAGTCTTTGGAATATCTTCCTCCTTGATCCGCAATTGATGATACCCTGTGCGAAGATCAATCTTAGAATAATACTTAGAACCCCTCAACTGATCAAATAGGTCGTCAATTTGTGGCAAAGGGTATTTTTTTTCACTGTTACTCGATTCAATCTTTGGTAACCCGTGCACAACCGAAGTGTCTCATTATGCTTCTTCACAAATAGTACCAGGGCTCCCCAAGGTGAAGTGCTCAAACGGATAAACCCAATGGTCAACAGATGATCCAGCTGCTTCCTTAGCTCCTTTAACTCCAATGGTGCCATCCGATAGGGAGCAATGGATATGAATTCGGTTCCAGGGTAGAGATTTATCTTGAACTCAATCTCCCTGTGTGGGGGTAGCCCAGGTAGTTCGTCTGGGAAGACATCCAGAAAATTCGATACTATCAACACCACATCCGCATAGAATTTATCCCAATCATCTCCCATCAAGCTAGCAAAGAAACTCAAATGACTCCCCGCCTTCGGTTTTAAGAATCTACTAGCCGTAGTAGGAAATGGATGGGAGGAATTTCGGTCATTAATGAAACTGAATACTACCCCTCCCGGTAGTTGGAAAGAAATTCGTTTACGGAAACAATCCATTACCGTCCGGAATGTGAATAACAAATTCATTCCAAAGATCACGTCATACCCCTTCATATCTAAGGCAACCAAATCTACAATCAATTCGTGATCCCCAATTCGAAGCATGCAACTCCTACACACCCGACTACTATCCAATCGTTCACCCGTAGGCATACTAATACACAACGCATGTTCTAGCTTCTCGAAGCCCAATCCCAATTTAATAGCATATGCAGTACATATAAATGAATGAGTCGCACCCGGATCAAATAAAATTTGGGCCCAAGAATTGTAAAGAAGAACGATACCTTCCATTACGGCATTGGAGGCATCCTCCTCCGGTTGAGTCATAGCAAACACTCTTCCTTGATAAGCGCCGCTAGGTGCTGTAGCTCCTACCGGCCTCTGTGGTTGTGGCCTCTGTATCGATGGCTTGTTTGCATTCACACGCCTGGTTGCTTGGTTGGTTTTCGTTGAAAGCAATGGGCAGTTATCTTTGTAATGTCCAACACCTCCACAAGCAAAGCATCGACGTAGGTCGGTGCCTACTCTCTCTGGTACTTCTCCCACTCCTCGAGCTGTCTGTGCTCCACTGCTACTAGCACCGGTCCTGATCAGACCTCCCCTCAAAAGGTTATGTCGCCGCTGATTATCTTCCATGTCTCTCTCCACCAATATAGCCCTATCCACAAGATCCCCATTGTCACGGATCCTAAGAGCCACAAGTTTCTCTCTAATGGCCAACCTCAAGCCTTGCTCAAAATGTTTGGCCCTCTTGGCCTTTGTGGATATGAATTCTGTGGCATATTGGGATAATTCCTCAAACTTTCTCTGATACTCCTCCACCATCAAACTACGCTATCGAAGAGTGGGGAAATCGGTACTTATCTTGTCTCTAACTGACTCAGGAAAATAATTTTCTTGGAAGACTTGATCGAACTCCTCCCAAGCAAGTGCATCTGTGTTCCTTCGTCTTTTTACCGAATCCTACCAATGGTCGGCCTCCCCCTCGAACAAATAGGTAGCTAAGCCAACCTTCAAGTCTTCGGTAACTCTCATGCCGTCATAAATCTTCTTCACCCGACGGATCCATCTATTCGCATCCAAAGGATTGGAGCTCCCTTGGAAGGTAGGCAGTTGTTGCCTTAGAAATTATCGAAGAGTTACCATCCTCCGGTTGTTGTCCCCATTGCCCGGCAGTTCTGCTAGGGGGTGCGCTCCACCATTATGGTTGTTGTTTCCATTTTTGTTTTGTACCAAAGTGGTGAGTTCCCTCAAACATTGATATATGCTACTTATGGTATCGTGGGGTGGGGGTGGTGGATTTTCTTGTCCTCCCCGACCACACCCACGTCCATGTCCACATCCTCCGTCCATCCTATACATCAATTCATAATTTAGTTCCTTGATGTAAAAGATAATCTAAGTATCGCTTTAGTCTAAAGCATAAAGTTTAGATAAAATTTCATCCAACAAGATCGTTCAACCTAGTCCTATTTCCCTAGCGGTGATCCATAACCTAAAGCTCCCATGTAAGACCTAAAGCCTAGTCTTTGATACCAAACTTGCAATGCCCCCAAAACCACCCTGGATGGCATTACCATTTAAAAACATTCATGTCATGAGAGCAACTAAATAAATTCATCATTAAAGAACATATTTAATTTAAAAATATTCAGGCAGAATCTCCTTTGTATGGGGAGCTCTACCCAAAACATAACATGTGCAATTATACTACATTGACCACACCGGGTCCCTATATAAATAAATATTGACCATACCGGGTTCATTTACCCATCAAATAATAAAATTTCATTCACCACATGTAATATCCACAATATCATCCCAAAGGAATAGGCAAAGCTATGACACTTACATTTCAAAAGAATTATACTCAAACTTAGCAGCGGAATAAACAAAATACTTGACTACGCATGATCGTAAATAAATTCCCTATTCAAGCACAAAAATAAACTATAGCTCTAGATGTCCTCCTCAAAATCTAGGTTCCCCTCTGGTGGAACCTCCCAATTTTCCGGCTTGTCTACGCCAGGATCTTCCTCTAGCATGAAATCTGAAAAAAAAAATATTATTGGTAGGGGATGAGCACTAAGCTCTATAGAAAAATCCTCCCAAACTCTATCAAGGTTTGAAAAACGTAGAAAATGGTCGGTCTCATTTTACAAATAGCATACGAAAATTTTGAAAGAAAACATGACATTTTCAAAGATCTCAAGTTTATACATTAACAATAATTAAGTGGAAGAGTAAGCCAATCCCACCATAAATAACCATTCCAAAGAGTAATTATTCCCACAATAATTCCCAAGATAATCATATCCAAAAGATAACGCAATAAATCATAACCACAATATATCTCAAGTATGATGTAAGATAATCGCATGAATAAACACATCGAGAATATCCTGGCCCACACACACACAAATCATCGCAAGGATATCAAACTTTGGGAAAGGCGCCTACTGATGCATTGTCCCATACCAATGCACCGGTAATAACAAATCTGACCCAGACATAGTATATTAATCCTCTGACACGGCACCTATGAGCTAATAGTGATTTGGTCCTCGCAAGGCACAAACCCCACTACGAGTAGTAGGACAAGTTGAAATCCGCACGGAGTAAGAACCACACACATCTACCCACTCTAGGATACTCGGTCAACGGCCACCCATAGTCATTCAAACACCTCCATGAGATACAATCACCAACAATTTCTCAACAAAATTTCATAATTTCCAAAACCCCTAAATTCTATAGGTATTTCTCACATCACATTAAATCTCAAAATCTCCAATATTCCCCTATATGATTCCAATAGAACAATTTAAGGCAAATATGCAAGAGATCATCAAACATATATTTGTTTTTGTTCAAACAAAGCACTAGGGTTTTTAAATCAAGAATTAAGGAATATCAAGAAGAAAAATCTCTATTTCAAGGGTTTTGAGATTTCAAGGATTTCATGGCTATCACACCATAACTTCATTTCAAACATGATAATATTTGCAAGAGTATCAAGAAATAATGATTTCATAACATATATCTAAGATTTAGAAGCAACATATACATAGATATAAACCCTAGCCTCAATGTAGGAGAATGAGAAGAAATTTCTACCTAGAATCAAGAATTTCAAGTGAAAGCCCAAGCCTTATAGACCTCCTTTCTCCTCTCCTTCCATTCCGTTACCTTCTCCTAGGGTTCCAAGAGGTGCGGGGTGAGAGTGGAGTGAAAGAAATGAGGTTAAAGGGGCTGAAATTAGTGTTTTAAATACAGCTAACCCCTATTTTTACTGTTCACAACCTGTTTTGTATTTCTCTAAAATTATGGTTTTGCCACTAAAATCTCCAATTTGATCCATATGACTACCCAAAGGTTTTTCGATGTTCCGGATTCATTTTTAATGTTATTCTAACCGAAAAACATTTATTTTTATGACTTATTTCACAACTAAAATAAATTTACACTCGAAACATTAAAATTACTATTTTATTCCTCCATAGTATTTATTCTTACAGTTTCAATGTATATGGTTTATTTTTACGCCATTACACATATAAGAATCACTAAAAAAGTACATTACTATATTAATATAAACATGTGGGTGTTTACACCTTCAAAGTCTAAGAAGAAAGCATATCACTTTACTATCGAAGGAACACCACAGTGCAGATTTTGTTATCAACTTCAGAGAATGAACTGATTTGAATCAGGTAGTTCTAGTATGTGTGACCTATATGGTTGGAAAGATATACGAGTTAGGGTTCTAACAAAAATAACGGTGCACAATTTAGACTTTCCAACAAAGAGTTATGATCAAATTGGTGAAAGGTAGTCTGTCGGACTGCTTGATTATTCTATACATTTTTAGAGCCTAAATATACTTATTATTCTTATATTTTGATTTAGGTTGTAAATGGAGACGTTAAATATAAAATAAAGCTAATTAGACTATTTTTGATAGTTTAGACATGTGGGGGTTTACACATTACCAAAATTTTGTGATCAATCATATGTTTTTGTGATCGATCATAGTACTATATTTTTTGTGATCTATTCCAATTGATTATGATCTATCGCAAAGATTTAGAATTTACCTTAAAATGTTAAAAGAATGTTTGAGATTGATCCAAAATATTTGGGATCAATCATAGGTATCGTTGACTTAATTTTTTTTGAAAAATTGTAAGTTTGGAATTGATCACAAATGTCTATGATCAATCACACAGTTACTCGAGTGAGATTTAACAAACCTGTGGACAATTTACCACAATTAAGGGTGGATTTACCACATTTGAGAGTTAGTTTATAATAATTGTAGATAAATTTACAAGTTTAGAAGTTAATTTATGATTGTTTTGATTAATATTACGATTGTTTTGATTAGTATTACGACAATTTTGGGGAACATTACGAGGATTAAGGATAGATTTATGACAAAAAAAGGTTAAGTTAAAACCATGTTGAATAAATCTACCACAATTGGGGAAAGGTTATGACACCAAAGGGAAAATTTACTGTGATTCAGGGTTAAGTACAATGATTTTGTATAAGATTACTATTATATAAGAAAATTTTACCATTAATTTGGGCAACATTACAACATCAAAAGAAAAATTTATTATAGTTTAGGGTTAACTTAGAATAGTTGTAGATAATGTTATTAGTATATAGACTAATTTTACTTTCATTTTGGTAAATATTATGATAACTATGAATAATAATACAAACTTAAAGGTAAATATACGACATCAGTGGGACACACTAGTGTCATATTTACGACAAAATGTGGTTAAATGTATCAATCATATTTTTACCACTATAATGGTTAAAATTTGCCCACTAATTTAGTAATTTTACCTATTATTGTTGTAAATTTTTTACTAATGTTGTAATTTTGTCAACTATTGTGGTAATTTTGTTTACTATTATTGTAAAATTTCTCATTACCATTGTAATTTTATCCATTACTATTGTAAATTTTCTACTGCTATTATAAGTTTTTCATTGATATTGTAATTTTGTCCACTACTATGGTAATTTTGTCCACTACTATTGTAAATTTGTCACTACTATTGTAATTTTGGCTATTACTGTGGTAATTTTGGCCATTACTATCGTAAACATAGAATAATTGTGTATAAGGTTACTTAGTATATAAGCCAATTTTACTACAATAGTGGGCAAACTTTTACTAGTAATTTTGACCACAATTTTACCATGGTTATTACTGTTGTAAATTTTGCACTAATGTTGTAATTTTATCTACTATTGTGTAAATTATTCATTGATTTTATAAAGTTTTTCACTATTGTTGTAAAACTTTCTACTGATGTTATAATTTTTCCACTGATTGATCAGTAAATATTAATGATCAATCACAAACCCACTAAATATACTTTCGGTACTTCAAATGTTGGTTAAAATTTGCCCACTATTGATGTATTTTTGCTCATTACTGTATTAAATTTTTCATTAATGTTGTAATTTTGCCCACTATTGTTGTAAATTTACGCACTATTGTGACAATTTTGTTTATTATTGGTGTAAATTTTCCACTAATATTATAAATTTTTTAGTGATGTTGTAATGTTTCCTACTATTATGGTAATTTTGTTCATTACTGTTATAAATTTTTCACTAATGTTATAGTTTTGTCCACTATAACTGTAAACTTCTCACTAATTTGTAATTTTGCTCTCCATTAATAGAGTGATAGTTTTTCGGTAGGGTATCGAAATATTTCATTTTGGTACCATATTCTGGTCCCCAATGTTATTAGAACCGGACGGGTTATCGAATCGGCAAGGGGACCGGGTTAATGATTCACTAGTCCAACAGTTGAGTCAACTGGTTGGACCGGCCATATAATAAAAAATAAAAAAAAACTATAAATATTACAAAACATAATAATTTAACTAAAAAATATGAAACATATCCAAAATCCCTAAATAATTGACCATTTACACACATTTACCAAATTCCAATATCTATATACTATATAACCAAACATGGAACAGACACCCACCCACTTTCAAAAAACATGCATCATATTCAAAGAATTTAGATTGTACAATAAATAACCTAACATGAAAGAAATTACCTTCAATCAATGAAATGGGCTTGAATATATCCTAAGAAATAACCAACGAATTAAAAAATACAGCAATGAAATGGGACCTAAATTTTGTTCAAAAGTTTCAGAGGACTTAGAGGCTAGAGAGCTACTCTGTGTGTGTGTGTGAGAAAGAGAGGTTCCATTGCTTGTCGCTTTAGTCAGACAAATTGAGTGAGTGAGAGAGATTGAGCTTCGAGCAGAGGAAGAGGAGTAGTCACTAATTGGTCGCCTCCCTTAGCTGTTGTTCATCGTCGGAGTGGTCGCTGGAGTGGCCATTGAAAACTGAAGTTGGAAATCGACTGCAAAGTGAAGTGGTCTCCCCTAGCCTCAAGCCCCAAATTCTGCTATTTAGTGCAAAATAGCCCCCCCAAAAAAAGAGAATTTTTTCTATATAAGAAGTGGAATTCCAACCGCCTGTTTTAAAAGAATATCTGGTTCATAGTTTGGACAAAAACCAACCGGTTTATGTGACGCCCCTAAAATCGAGGGTCCTTTTTGAATCGTTGACCACCCATCAACCCTTGAAAATACCTGTAATTCTTACATAATCCGATATCACATCTATCACATCCCATTAACCGGGGTTATAACCCATATGTCTAACTCATGTTCGTATTACAATTTGGCCCAAATGAGGTCCAATATACTACAATTTATACTCATTTGATGTCCATTTATATCCTTAGAACCAAAGAACACATAGTCCAGAAGCATGACAATACATTCTTAAAATTTTAGATTTTTGGAAAACCTACCGGTAGATTTTTTAAGGACCTACCGGTAGGTTTTGTCCACTGAAAAAGTTCTACCAGTAGGTTTTTATGGACCTACCAGTAGGTTTTACCTACTAGACCACACCTACTTGTAACCTACTGGTAGGTTTTGCCTATTTTCCTATGATTGTTCTTTCTTTTTCATTTCTAATTCATTCCAAAACCCACACAAACTTATATAACATATATTTTTATATCAAACATAGTTAATACAAGTTCTATTACATATGATTTTATATATTTACATGCCAAAACTAAGTTTTTAACAAAGTTTTACAAAAATTTCAGGTTAAAGGCCACAAGTTGGCCTCTCTTCACCCTTGAGGCCCCAATTGAGAACAGTCCTCCGGCGTGTGTCCCCCACCTGAAATATTTTCCCGTATAGGGTGAGCCACGCCGAGTAGAGTATTTCCTACAGAGACTACTCCCCCCTAAGTGCATATGAAATGTATACATGCAACAATCAACAATCACAACCCATTCCATACAAGAAAATATCACTCAATATGGAAATTTTTACTATGTCATGTTATGATATGAGATGACACTCACTCATGGACTTTAACCCGAGTCCCTCTCGACTCCTCAACATATGCAAGTGCCCATGTTATTTAATTCGTCATCTATGTTCACATCAAATGACATTGTAAGACCCTATACTAAAATTAAATAAGAATACTAATATCTTAAGAGTTTTCCAAATATGAATAAAATGAGGATAAAAACTTAGAATCATTGTTGAAATATTAATCATGAAGTTTGAGTTTCGAACGGATTGACTTTTGGGTCAAACTTAATTTTTTTTTGGATGTGTTTAAGATTGATAAGGGTAACTAAATAAATATATTAATTTTTTTTTATCAAAATAACATTACCATTGAATTCGGGAGGTCGGAAAACATTGGGAGAGGTAATATGGGATGTATTAGAAGTTAGGAAGTATTTTAGAAATAAAACCAAATTGGAGAGAAATTAGGTAAAAAGGGGTGATGGACATTGCTTAGTATTTAGATCATACCATTATATTTTGAGGTCCAATTGATCTGACATTTTGACAGGCAATAGTAGACATCTAGGGCTACAAAAGTGTTTTTCATGAAACATTTCCAATTCGACCTCTAAATGGGTCAAAACTTCCCTGTACGTCGCACCAAAAATCTGTGAACAGTACGAAGGAAACCCGATTTTTTCTGAACAGAAAATATCGGGTTTTGCTCGATTTTCTTGCCCTATAAAAACCTAATGTCATCCCTTTAGCATTCATTTCACCCCTCCAAACCCTAGGAACCATTTTAGAGGAAGAGAGGAAGATAGAAATACCAATCAAGAGGGATTTATACCTTGTAGAAATCAAAACTTCAAATTCTTCAAGAATACATTCTCCTCCCATTTTCTTCCATTCTTGCTACCCTCTCACCCAAATCTTTTGAAACCCTAGGAGGAGAAGATTAAGAGGAAAAGAAAGGAGAGCAAGAAGGTCTTGAAGCTTGGGTCTTAGCTTGGAATCTTNTAAAAAGAAAGGTGAGCAAGAAGGTCTTGAAGCTTGGGTCTTAGCTTGGAATCTTGATTTAAGGTAGGGGATTTTCTCTCAATCTCTCACATTGAGGCTAGATATATAT
>CAUOFW020002391.1:1254157-1274092 GCA_963454935.2 Ilex paraguariensis
TGATGTCCAATTGATCTGAAATTTTGACAGACAATAGTAGACATCTAGGGCTACGAAAGTGTATTTCATGAACAATTTCCAATTCGACCTCTAAATGGGTCAAAACCGACCTGGAAGTCGCACCAAAAATCTGTGAACAGTACGAAGGAAACCCGATTTTTTCTGAACAGAAAATATCGGGTTTTGCTCGATTTTCTTGCCCTATAAAAACCTAATGTCGTCCCTTTAGCATTCATTTCACCCCTCCAAACCCTAGGAACCATTTTAGNTGAAAGAAACCCGATTTTTTCTGAACAGAAAATATCGGGTTTTGCTCGGTTTTCTTGCCCTATAAAAACCTAATGTCGTCCCTTTAGCATTCATTTCACCCCTCCAAACCCTAGGAACCATTTTAGAGGAAGAGAGGAAGATAGAAATACCAATCAAGAGGGATTTATACCTTGTAGAAATCAAAACTTCAAATTCTTCAAGAATACATTCTCCTCCCATTTTCTTCCATTCTTGCTACCCTCTCACCCAAATCTTTTGAAACCCTAGGAGGAGAAGATTAAGAGGAAAAGAAAGGAGAGCAAGAAGGTCTTGAAGCTTGGGTCTTAGCTTGGAATCTTGATTTAAGGTAGGGGATTTTCTCTCAATCTCTCACATTGAGGCTAGATATATATATATAGATATATATATGTATATAGATATATGTTTCTTCACTCTCCTTCTCATATATATAATATGAAATACATGATTCTTGTTCTATTTGTAATAAATGCCATGTTTTGAACAATATGAAGGGTGGGTAACCACCAAAGCTCTATTGATTTTTTTTTTATATTCAAAGCCCTAGTTTTCAAGAAAAGGGGATTTTCTCCTAATTTCTTCTTTGTCTTTGATTTTAAAACTTTAGTGTTGAATATTGTATAACAAAATGATATAGATTACGATCTCTTGCATATTTTCTTGGATTATTCGATTATATGACAAATGTGAAAACAAAATTGGGGATTTTACTATATTTGGGAAATTGTTGTGAATTGTGAATATTCTTGATTTCCTCATTGTATGGTTGTTGTGATGGACTTGGATTACCTTCGAGAGATGCCGTAGAGTGTTAGAGGTTAGTCTATCCCAATGGGGGGTGAGATGGTTGCCTAATGCTCGTAGTGGATCGTTGTTGTGCTCGCGATCACTATTGTTCACATATACACCGAGGAAAAGGGTTAGTATACTAGACACCTTGGGAGGATTTCGTCAATGCCGTAGGAGACGGTACACGCCCTTCCTAAAGAGATTTGTGATTGTTGGTTGGAATTGGTGGACTAGGCATGATCGTTAGGTAGATTCACGAGAAGCAATCAACATACATGGTACGGGGATGAACCAAAAATACATGGAATCGGGAGTTGGGTCGTTCTTGCCGATGCATTGGTATGGGACAATGCTTAGGGAGAAGCCCTTCTTAAATAGCTTAAATTAGAATTTTGTTTATCGATGCTAAACTCACTTTATTCTTTTAACTGATTATTGCTATTGTTTAAACTTGAGATCTCTTTTAAAATGTCACTGTTTTCATTCCAAACCTATATATATGTTAGTTGTGAAATGAGACCGACCGTTTGCTATGTTTTTCAAACCTTGTTTGAGTTGAGAGGATTTTGCTACAGAGCTTCGTGCTCACCCCCTACAAATAAAAATTTTTCAGATTTCACACTTGAGGAGGAGTTAGGAGCCGAGGAGCCCACCCATTGGAAGACTCCGCTTGACGGGGATGTGGATCCCGAGGTGGACGCTTAGAGCGACACTTTTATTTTGTTCTAGACTAGATTATGCTTAGAATATCCTTTTGAACTCTAGTTCATTTCTGTTATTTCCGCTGCGTTATATTATTACATTTTGGAGATGTAAAGGCCAAGATTAGACCTATTAATTTGGGATGATAGTGTGGATATGACATATGATGAATGCAAGTTTATTTTATGATGGAAAAATGGACCCGGTGTGGTCAATAGTTATGCATATGTGGACCCGGTGTGGTCAATTGTAATATAATTGTACAGGTTGTGTTTTGGGTAGAGCTCCCCGTACAAAGGAGACTCTGCCCAAATTTTGTTAAAATATGAATGGTTGATGAATGAAACTTTCGTCGTGATGAATTTTACTTAATGCTCTCATACGGTAAATGGTTTTTAGAATGTAATGTCACCCACGGGGGTTTTTGGGGCGTTACAGACATTTACAAATCTAGGGTTTTTCTTGGGGTGGGTATTCATGGACTTACATCAACGGCACCCAATCGACGCGAAATTCATGGACTCCCACCAACGGTTCTGCGTACACCGACACACTTTATGGACTCTTACACCAACAAAGTACTGATCCGATCACTAGGTCTGTCACACAAGATATATTCTAGCCCTATTGCTAACCCCGACCCAATTTTCCATACAACTGTGTGAATCAGTAGGATCATCGACCCAACTTTCTCAAGTCCACTCGTCATCCACCAAGTGAGGTGATGACGACAACCATTCACACACATTCTCATGATGCGATGTCTCCGTGCAAATGCAATGTAATGAACCATTGCATATCAATGTCATGTCTCATATGTAATGAATGCCATATAGACAATGTAAACCACATATCAACATATTTCATGGCAATTTATATCTAATGCATATAATTACCAAAATCCATCACAATGTCAATACATCAATTAGCATATATTAGCATTTCTTTCCGACACAATTCACAAGCATGTTACTACATAATCTTTGTCAATAACATATTTAAATCACAAGGCACATTATAAACATATAGCATGCCCACGTAAACCCAATTTCCAAGAGTTTACACAAATATTTCCACATATCAAAATCAAGCTAGAAATTGGTCTAGGCCATTTCTATACCCATTTCCTTATTTCCATGACTATAGGCAAGTCATAATTAGTTCTATTCCTCTAACCATTCCATATGGACACCCTAGGTTAGAAATAAACCAAAGTAGGAGGGAACCCTACCTCTTGGAGCTTAAAATGAAGGGTAGAACCTTCAAGAACACCTCCCAAGCCCGAAACTGTTGATTTTTCCAAATCTTCTCTTTGNTGATTTTGCTATAGAGCTTCGTGCTCACCCTCTACAAATAAAAATTTTCAGATTTCACACTTGAGGAGGNGAGCTTAAAATGAAGGGTAGAACCTTCAAGAACACCTCCCAAGCCCGAAACTGTTGATTTTTCCAAATCTTCTCTTTGGATGTTAGGTGAAATCCTTCTTTCTTGGTATGGTTGTGTAGCCCTCACTGTGTAGACGAACTTTAACTCTTGGTCCAAAGGATTCCGACTGACGGAACTCCGTGAATTGAAGGAGAAAGGTAAAAATCCTGATTTTTCTCTTCTCTCCCTTCTCTTCTCTTCCAACGTGTGAGATAGTTGATCAAGTGGGGAAAATATCTGAAAAATCAGATATTTCACCCCGTATTTATACCCTCTAATTGCGCGTTCCACATCGCGCAACACGTTTCCTATTTTCGGGTCCGTTTTTGCCCTAAAACAACTTAATTTTATCCCGATTTAAGTTTAAATTACTTTTATTTGAAATTTTATTTAATTATAAGAAAATTTTCTAAGATATATTTTCGGAGACGTTTGTGAGGCCATCCGCCACCCAGTTATCTCGTAAAACGTAAAAAATTTGACTATCTCAGAATTTGATAAAAATTGACAAGGTAACTCAATTTCGCGAGAGAAATCCAATGGTAAAGTTTGTTGTGTCATCCAAGCTATATAGAAATATGTATTTTAAATCCGTATTATAGTGGTAAATTACCGTTTTACCATTTTTTTGAAAAAGTTCAAATTTACCCGGGTTTTACATCCTTCCTCCTTTAAAAGAATTTTGTCCCCGAAATTAACACACACATGTACATTTAATCACATGCATATGTGAAAATATATCATACTCATAACTACAAAATTTACCTCCATTCACGAATAAGAAAGGATAACTGGTACGAATAGTGTCATCGCGCTCCCATGCTGTCTCCTCCACTCCTCAGTGCTGCCATAGTACCTTCACTAGCCTCACGGTCTTGCTTCACAAAACCTAATCTTGGGTATCCATGATACACACCGGTCCCTTCACGAAGGTCTCATCCGCATCAATAACAAGCTTGCCCCAACATGAGTCATATCTGGGGTGTATTTTCGAAGCATGGAGACATGAAATATCGCGTGAATGCCCAATAGATTTGGTGGTTACGCCATCCGTTATGCAACTGTACCAACCCTCTCAAGTATCTCGAAGGGTCTAAAGTACATCTGTCCTTTCTCTGGAACTATCAAAATAGGAGCTAAAGTAAGCCTCCTCTTCAACTCTTGGAATGCCTTCTCACATGAATCATTCCACTCAAACTTGACCTCTTTTCGGGTCAATCTGGTTATAGGTGCGGCTAGTTGAGAGAAGTCCTCAGTGAACCTCTTGTAATATCCCGCTAGTCCCAAGAAATTGCATATCTCAAAGACTGACTTCGGCCTCTCCCAATCCATGACTGCCTTAACCTTTTTCGGGTCCACAGACACACTTGAAGCTGACACCACGTGTCCTAAAAATTTCACCTCTATAAGCCAAAATTCACACTTGTTGAACTTGGCGCACAATTGATGGTCTCTCAAGGTCTGGAGAACAATTCTCAAGTGACCATCATGCTCCTCCTCAACCTCGGAGTAGATCAAAATGTCATCAACAAAGACCATAATAAACTGATCTAGGTAGGGTTGGAACACCCTATACTTGAGATCCATGAATGTCGCTGGGGGCATTTGTGAAATTGAATGGCATGACAATAAACTCGAAATGCCCGTACCATATTATAAACGTCGTCTTAGGGATATCTGCCTCCCTAACCCTCAACTGATGGTAACCTGTGCAGAGATCTATCTTGGAGTAGACCCGCGCTTCTCTCAGCTGATTAAACAAATCATCAATCCTCGGCAAAGGGTACCTATTCTTGATAGTAACCCTATTTAACTGCCAGTAATCTATGCATAGTCGAAGGGTCTTGTCCTTCTTCTTGGTAAACAACACTGGAGCACCCCAAGGTGAGGTGCTCGATCTAATAAACCCCTTGTCCATCAATTCTTGTAAATAGATCTTGAGTTCTTGCAACTTAGCAGGTGTCATTCTATGTACAGTCATAGAAATGAGCGATGTACCGGGATGTCACTCAATGGTGAAGTCTACATCCCTATGTGCAGATGATCCCGATAGTTCATCTAGAAAAACATCCTCATACTCATAAACCACTCGAGGTAGACCCAACTTTTGTCTCTCCTCATCCTCCTGGGTAAGGTTTGCTAGCCAACCCATCAATTGCCCGTGCCAATAGGAGTCATACACTACTTGGGGTAAAACATTATTTTTTTTCCCTAGGAACTTGAAACAAACACCTTCCGGTGTATAAGCAGTGACCCTCTTACGATCACAATAAATGAGACCCGATGTGCCGCCAACCAGTCCATCCCAAGGATGACATCGAATTGTGACATATCCATGACCCTAAGGTCCATGGTGAGTAGAATTCCTGATATCTCTAACTTATAACCCTAACATACCTGAGTAACACTCACTCTAGCTCCTAGGGGAGAACTCACATGCAATGGCTTTTTCAAGGTTTCGACCTCTAAATCCAAGTTTTTCACACATGATGCAGTAATAAAAGAATGAGATCCGTTGCAAATTCCTAACCTCTAAACATCATCCCTCAATGTGTCTATGACTTATGTGTATAAGGGAGTGTCACTCTCGCTCGGAATGATGCAAGAGATGGGGCAACAGAATGGTGGGTGGAATGGAATGAAATGAACAAAATATGTGTGTGGAATGAAATGCATATGTGAACAAAAGTTCCCCCCAAGCGCAAGGAGTCTTTGTGTGTTGTTGTTTTACTTGGGAAAGTATTCCAAGATCGTCTCCTCAGGGAAGGAAAGTTCAAGTGTGGTGAAGGTGATTTTGTGAAAAAGAAAAGTGTAAAATCTTGTAGTTGGTTTTGGTGAGTTTTGTTCTTAATGAAAATGCAAGAAAACAAGTGTTGGCTAATCCTAAGGGTTCATTCCAATGGGATACCAAATAAACTTGAAACCTTCCTCCAATAGTGCATATATGAATGATTGATTCGTGGGAAGCTTGGGACTAAAATGGAGGTGAGGATTCAAGCATATACCATGACCAGGCCAACGGTATATCAAGAACTCACAACCATGTCCTCATTCCAACCCAGTCAAACTGAACCATCGTACACGGAGAGGAGGAAATAACATGAGTTGGAATGGCATGCCCAAGAGGAGGTCTCCCTTGGATTAGCCAATTTAAAACTTAGCTATTCATAAATAAAGGAAAGACATGCATAATGTAAAGAGACATAATGAGGAAATGAAGCATGAAACTTAAATTAATGCTAGAAATCTTAAACTATGGAGAAAAATATTCAATACCCATTTTAAAAGTTGAAATAAAGAAAAACTTAATATAACAATGGTAGATTCAAGAACATGTAACTAAACTTGCAATAAACTTGAAATGAATGAGATTAAAGTGCAAGAGTTAAGGATTACAAGAAATTGAAAGCTTACTACAATTGAAATGGAAAAAAAATGCAATAATATAAATTTTACACTATTCATCATCTTCTTCATTGGATTTTCTAAGCTTAGGTAGCCACCCCAAAATCTTTGTTGAATGTTGAATATATGGTGAAGAGCCTTGCATTTTCGTCCATGGAGGGTCCCCCTAGGTGTGTGCAAGTCTCCCATAAATGGGAAGTGAGTTTGATGGTTTTTGACAGGCTAGAAAGACCTTAGCCTGTAACTCTCTTGGCTGCCCCTTCCTCTCCCATCCTCATAAATGCAATGGCCTTCCAAGTCTTTAGTAAGAGTGTAGGAGACATGTAAATGTGTAAGGGAAGTCAGGGGGCAAGTGGGAGAACCAATGGTGAGACCCCCAAGAAAGTGGAGCATGAAAAATAAGCATTCTGGGCTATTTTAGCATATCATATCGGTATGCGTATCGGTACTCTTAACTCCAGTAGTCTTAGCGTATCGGTACGTGTATCGCTACACTTTTGCTCTGGACTAGTGTTTGTAGAATCATCATACTGTAGATCCAATCGTCCGATTGAGCTGAAATTTTGACACAATATAGAAGACATCCAGATCTACAACTTTCAAGTTTTGCATTGTTTCATATTTGAAGTGGATCATGGTAAGCAAGGAGGAGTATTGAGGTACTGCTACAAAATAGTGTGGTTGCTGATGCCTATGTTGCCAAACACCAATACCTCATTGATTTCTTTCACTTTTAAGCCTCCAAATCCTCATGTAATGTGTCCATCCCTTCACCAGTCCTCCACACTTAGTTGCAAGGTTCTAAAATCCATTATGTAAGCTATAATTACCTGCAACATCGAAAATTCAACATTATTCATAATTTTGGCTAACTCTAAGTACTTAGATGCAAAAGTTGAGTTAAAATTCCTATAATGAGGCCATAAAATATGCAATATTATACACTCATCAGCGTATAAGCAGTGATCCTCTTACGATCACAATCAATGACAACCCGATGTGCCGCCAACCAGTCCATCCCAAGGATGACATCGAACTCCGACATATTCATGACCCTAATGTCCATGGTGAGTAGAATTTCTGAGATCTCTAACTCATAACCCTAACATACCTGATTAACACTCACCCAAGCTCCTAGGGGAGAACTCACATGGAATGGCTTTTCCAAGTCTTTTACACATGATGCAGCAATAAAAGAATGAGATGTATGAGAGTCAAATAATACCCTTGCCCATAAGTGAGAGAGTAAAAATGTACCTTAAATGATTGACTGATCCACTGGCTCAGTTTGAGGTTTGATGGCGTAGACACGTCCTTGGGTCCCTGAAGTCTTGTCCTTGATCTCGACCCATGCTCTGGCCCATCTGGCTTAATTGCGGTGTCCCTGCTCGTGAAGTGGTAGGGGCCTGAGTAGTATCCTAGAACTGGTACTGGCTCCCCTAGCCCATGGTGGGTGTAGGGAGGAACAAAATACGTATGTGGCTACCATACTGATGACTGGGACTGAGATGCCCCATAACCTTGGGATCCCTGCCTCTGAGGGTAATCCTGCTTCATGTGACCTGGCTGGTGGCAACGGAAACGTGCCCGTGAGCTTGCTTGGCTTGGAGCCCTAAAGTGTCTCCCGCCATAGGAGGGTTCACCTTGGCCTTGGCTTTGATAGCCGCGGCCCTGTGGAGTCGAGGTCCTTTACTTCTTCCCCGAACTTGAAGAAAAAGATTGGCTCTCCTTCTTCTTGTCTTTAACACCCACTTCCCAGATGTTCCATGCATCATCTACCTTTCTCTCAATGGTCATAGATGCCTCGATCATCGAGTCTAAGTCTTGCAGGCAATGGCCCACAATTTTACCCCAGATGGACAATTTCAGGCCATCCTAAAACTTCCTTACTTTGGCTATGTCTATGGCCACATAATTGTCGTTGAAATGGGCTAATTTCGTGAACTTAGTGACGTATTCTAACACCGTCATAGTCTTTGGCCTCAAATTTAGGAACTCCCGAGTCTTAGCTTGCCAGACAGACGCCAAAAAATATTTGCCCGTGAAGAGGTCTCGGAATTCTCCCCTTGTAATCGCCTCCAAATTCTTGGAGTCCTTTACCCAATCCCACCACAATTGGAATTCTTCCTCTAGCTGGAATGTAGCTAGTGTTATCTTAGTGGTACCGGAGGTGATCTCCATAGCCCCTAAGATCTTGTCAACTTGTCGGAACCAACGGTCAGCCACTATCGGATCCATCCTCCCACAAAAGTTGGAGGCTTGTGAGTCTTAAAATTTTGGAGGTTACTTGAGCCCCCTTGGCCCACATTTTCACTAGCTTGTGTAATGGTAGTAGCCGCAACACTAGCCTGTGCAATGGTATCACTCGCAGTACCAATAGCTTCCATAAAGGCTTGATGGTCAAAGGTCGGTGGTGGTTGATTATTCCACCCACCACCTCGGTGTCCTCTTCCTCGATTTTCCATCTACACATATCAAAGATAACAATAGAGTCTCAAAAAGTACCCCAAAGTAGGGACCAAATATAAACTTCGAGATTTCTCTTTTTGTCTCATGAGTAGAGCGTATGCCACCACTAGTAGACATTCACGCCTTGAACTATCCCGTTCATCCCTTTTTTTTTTCCAAACCCCGAGGTTATGTTTTCTAGCCCTAGTGTTTCTCCTTTCCACATACATTTCACCATGCATATAATTCACATAACACATAGCACATAATATGTAGCATTTAAGCACGTAACATGAAATACACAATGAATGCAATGGTCTAGACCCATACCCAAGAAGCCCTAGGTAAATCGTATACCTAAGCTCTAATACGAAGTTGTGATGCCCCTAAAATCAGGGGTCCTTTTTCAACTATTGACCACTTGTCAACCCGCAGAAATACCCGTGATTGTCGCATAACCCGACATCACGTCTATCACATCCCCTTAACCGGGATTATAACCCATATGTGTAACTCATGTATGTTTTACCATTTAGTGTGATTGAGGTCCATTATACAATAATTTATACTCATTTGATCTCCATTTATATCCTTGGAACCAAAGAACACATAGCCCAAAAGCATGGCAATGCATTCTAAAAATTTCAGATTTTTAGAAAACCTACCGATAGATTTTTATAGACCTATCGGTAGGTTTTATCCATTGGAAACGTTCCATCGGTAGGTTTTACCTACTAGACCACACCTACCTGTAACCTACCGGTAGGTTTTGCCAGCTAGAACACACCTACCTGTAACCTACCTATAACCTACCGATTGGTTTTGCCTGTTGGAACACACCTACCCGTAACCTACCTGTAACCTACCGGTAGGTTTTGCCTGTTTTCCTAAGATTCTTCTTTCTTTTCATTTGCAATTGATTTCAAAACCCACCCAAACTCATATAACATATATTTGTACATCAAACATAGTTAATACAAGTTCTATTACATATGAGTTTATATATTTACATGCCAACACTATGTTTTTAACAAAGTTTTACAAAAATTTAATGTTAAAGACCACAAGCCGGCCTTTCTTCACCCTTGAGGCCCCAATTGAGAACCATCCTCCGGTGTGTGTCCCACACCTAAATGTTTTCCTCTAAAGGGTAAGCCACGCCCAGTAAAGTATTTCCTAAAAAGGCTACTCTCCCCTAAGTGCATATGAAATGTATACATGCAACAATCAATAATCATAACCCATTGCATACAATAACATATCACTCAAGATGAAAATTTCTACTATGTCATGTCATGATATGAGATGACACTTATGCACTTTAACCCGAGTCCCTCTTGACTCCTCAACACATGCAAGTGTCCATGTGATTTAATCAGTCATCTATGTTCACATCAAATGACATTTACAAATCTAGGGTCTTTCTTGGGGTGGGTATTCATGTATTTACACCAACGGCACCTAACCAACACAGAATTCATGGACTCCCACCAACAGTTCCGCGTACATCGACACACTTTATGGACTCTTATACCAATGGAGTGCAGATTCGATCACCGGGTCTCTCACTCTAATGATATTCTAGCCCTTCTTGCTAACTCCGACCCAATTTTTCATACAATTGTGCGACTCAGTCGGATCATCGACCCAACTTTCCTAAGTTCACTCGTCATCCACCAAGTGAGGTGATGACGACAACCATGCACACACACCCTCATAATGCGATGTCTCCGTGCAAATGCAATGTAATGAACCATTGCATATCAATGTCATGTCTCATATGTAATGAATGCCATATGGACCATTTAAACCACATATCAACATATTCCATGACAATTTATATCTAATGCATATATTACCAAAATTCATCACAATGTCAATACATCAATTAGCATATATTAACACTTTTTTCCAACACAATTCACAAGCATATTATTACATAATCTATGTCAATAACACATTTAAATCACAAGGTACATTATAAACACATAACATGTCCACGTAAACCCAATTTCCAAAAGTTTACACAAATATTTTCACATATCAAAATCAAGCAAGAAATTGGTCTAGGCCATTTCTATACCCATTTCCTTATTTCCATGACTATAGGCAAGTCATAATTAGTTATATTCCTCTAACCATTCCATATGGACACCCTAGGTTAGAAATAAATCAAAGTAGGAGGGAACCCTACCTCTTGGAGCATAAAATGAAGGGTAGAACCTTCAAGAACACCTCCCAAGCCTGAAACTCTTGATTTTCCCAGATCTTCTCTTTGGATCTTTGTTGAAATCATTCGTTCTTGGAATGGTTGCGTAGCCCTCGCCGCGTAGACGAACTTTAACTGTTGATCCAAAGGATTCCGACCGATGGACCTCTGTGAATCGAAGGAGAAAGGTAGAAATCTTGATTTTTCTGTTCTCTCCCTTCTTTTCTCTTCCAACATGATGAGACAGCTGATCAAGTGGGGAAAATATCTAAAAAAACAGATATTTCATCCCTATTTATGCCCTTTAATTGTGTGTTCCACTTCGTCCCTAGTTATCTCGTAAAACGTAAAAAATTTGACTATCTCAGAATTTGATAAAAATTGATAAGGCAACTCAATTTCGCGAGATAAATCCAATGGTGAAGTCCGTTGCATCATCCAAGCTCTATAGAAATACATATTTTAAATCCGTTTTATGGTGACGAATTACTATTTTACCCTTTTTTCGAAAAAGTTCAAATTTACCCTGGTTTTATAGTTTAACAATTTTCTTATGAATCTTTTCCTTGTGCGGTCTAATTAGAGAACCAGACCGGTTAAGGTCCCAGCTCACGGTTGAACCAGCCTATCCAGTCCGATTCTGATATCACTGTTGGCCCCAATTACAGTAGTGAATGTACTGTGATTGACGAGTACCTATACACTAGGCAGGACAGTTTCGTTGTTTAGTCTTTTTTTTTTCGTGCTTGGTTGTTTAGTCAACTATAGTGTTTTCATCGGAATCTTCATTCTGATAGTAGTTGAAGTACCTGAACAAGTTTCTACCCACATATATTCATCTAGTTCATCTAGTATAATGGTAGGATTGATAAAAAATAGAAGGGATGAAGAAAGACGATGAATACATTTTCAATCTATTCAGGTGCATTATGATAAATTTAACAATGATTATTTGCAACCATTTTTCTTTCAATTTTTCGCTCAAATTTGGACGGATTACAAATATTGGGTGGAAGGCACACTTTTTCTATCATATTTTCCTCCCCCTCCTCTTCTCTTCTCTTCTATTTCTCTCTCTCTCTCTACACGAAAGTATACGCTTTTGGGTGTACAAATATGTAGGCTTCATGTTTACCTATTAGCCATAATTCAACATCCCAGTTTCAATGGGATATGGGAACAACATGTGCAAAATCTTAGATCTGTTTCGGATGCATGCCTTAATCACGAGGCTAAACTTGAAGAAATGTGAATTCACTAGTCCTTAGTATATTTAGGGTGTGTTTGGTAATCACCCAGTGGATTGAACTTGTTTGAATTTAAATTCTAAACCTATTCAATGAAATCTTAATAAGTAGACTAAAATGTTGGATTCAAAAATTTGGATTTATCTAATCCTTGATTTGGATTGTAATTTATGATATTGTACTCTCCATGAACAAACCATTTTTTTTTATCACTTGGACAATAATTTAAAATTTTACCCTTGAATCTTATCCAAACCTGACTCATATTTGGCTTGACAATTCTTGGTTACCCATTTAATATTGAATTGAAAATTTATCACTAGTTAGTTGTAAAAAATTAAATTTTTGCATTCCACTCTAAACAAATTTTAAAAAGTCAACCACAAATATATTTGATCCATCCAAAATATTGTGCTGAAATTAATTAACAAAGATATTGAAAATGAATGCAATAGCCAAAATTATTGATCGGTGCAAAACTGCAGGTGCACAGTATTGTAGTTTTATAGTAAAGCGATCAGAAGAGTATCATCCTCAGGGATTGGTAACTTACTTTTGGCAAATACCGAAATTATACTAATCTCGACTTTATTTAGAAAAGCCACTAAGATTTTTGTAATTGCAATTTAAAATAAAATTAATTCAAAGAAAATACTCAAAGGAAAAGAAAAATGTTGTTTGAAGATCAAATCAATGGAAAAGAAACCTTCTAGGAAATTGATTTCACCTAATCACTCATTATGTTTTACACATCTAACTAATTGAAATTAGTTCTCTCTGTTTGTTAGGAAATCTCCAATTCATCTAAAAGCCTCTTTCAATAGTCAATTGGAAATATTCTTATTCATCTTTTTACACAAGAGTATGCAAATTAATAAAGCAAGAAAGCATTAGGACCAACGATTTTAATACTATATAGGTTCATACAAGTCTTTCGATCTCTAAATTTACCTATGCCAAAATATCCAAGATCTATCCTATAATTCCCTCTTTCGATAACAAATCACAAGATCAAAATCATCCAATTAATGACCAGTTAATTAGAAGCGATAAACTCAGAATAAATCAGACAAACATGAAAGAGAATTACTTCAAATTAGCATAGAAGAGCAAGCATAGTTCATAATTAGATTATATCATTTTCCAAGAATAAAGAAAATTTAGTTCATGCTAAAAATTAAATTTAACGTAAATGAATTCACCATAATTTTTCTGAGAAGAATGGAAGGAAATGAACACTGGAAAATACTCTTGCCCTCCCAGCCTTTGCAAGTCGCCTCCTCCTTCTCCAAGTTGCTCCTTCCCAACCAAAAGAAACAAAATCCCCTTTTACCCGTTCCTTTCTCTTCTCATTCATAACCCTCCTCAAGTCTGACTCTTTAAGGATAAGATTAAAAATAAAATAAAGTCCTAATATAACTAGGAAAGTGTCCACTAAAATTTCATGCACCAGGTTCCAGAATGTGAATAGTGTATGTGTTGCAACTTCAAGACCAATTGCGACCTTGATTCAACTAATATCTCTCAAAACTCAAAACATGAAAGTTGTAGAGCGTTTTCTCAGCGTTCCATAGCACTTGAATAATCTTAATTAGAGCTTGGATGAGAGAGTTATGCCTAGATAACGAAGCGATGTTGAAACTTCCCAAAATTGTCCAATTAGCTTCGTTTTGCATTTAACATTTCCATTTGCATCATTTTGTATTCTCATAAGTGCCAAACTCTTCATTTAAATGAGAACGAGTCAGTAGAGGATGGGCTTGTAAAATTTGGATCTCCTTTTTTTTTTCCCTTCAAATCTTAAATAAATTTAAATAACAACAATGAAGCCTAAAATCAACATAAATAAATAAAATTAGACTAAACTTTAAAGTTAAGAAGTGATAAAATATAAGAAATTATGCAAGTCATCAAACACCCCCAAACTTACAACTTTGTTTGTCCTCAAACAAAAAGAATAGAAAATAACAGACCATTATAGACTATCAACTAGACACCATAGAGAAATTACATCACTCACCAAGCCATGATCTGAATTAGATATCATCACTAGTATCTTACTCTTTTAACATCAAAGATAGAAGGAAAATCAATCAAAAATTGAGCAAATTTTCAAGAAATAGTTAAGCGTTTACTTCAACCTAAAGCTAAGACCTGGAGCGCGTGCCTGATATAGTCAATTTAACTCCAAACCACTTGCAAACTCTGATAAAAGTAGAACAACTGAAATCAGAATATTTCATTCAAAACTTAACCCCATAAGTCCAATTTTCAGAAATCCTCCCCACTAATGTAGTCAAACACCAAAATTAGAGATCAAAAGGTCTTTAATTAGGCTGTAATGACAAGCCGCAGGGTGAGGGCTAAGAAAGAAATGGATATGGAAAATCAAAGCAAAGTGGGAAAATACTTAGTGGAAAGAACATTGAAATAGTTATCCACAGGATTCCAACCATAACTATTCCTGAACTATATACTCATACTGATGACAATATTCTTGTTGTAACCAATGAAGCAACACCAACTATAGCGTCAACAAAATCTAAATTGATTTGCACTCCACTTATTGAGTTTTCTCTATTTTTTTTGCCATGATGGATAAATCACCTCTAAATAAAGACAAACCCAACAATAATAAATATTTTTTTTTCACCAGCCTCCCACAGTTTTTGTTCAGCCACCACAATTCTTGCAACCCTTTCAAATCTTCGACCACTTCAACCCTTTTTTTTCACACTTTGATCCTTTGAACTAAATTTCTCTTTAAATGTAGATTTCCACCAAAGTATTTTCTCAAACTATAAAAGGTAAATCATGGTTTTTTTTTCAGGCTTAGAATGGGAATGGTTTATGTAGTTAAAAGAACAAATAAAGGCTTATGAAAAATAAGGCTCAAGGGGGTTGACTATGGGAATACACCATGTAATGATAGCATGATAATCAGGACGGCTGGGAAAGCTTTTTGGTTATAACAAATAAAAATTGCCTAGATCATTTCTCTAATATTTGGTATCAACTTGGATTTTGCCTCAAGGATCCATCAACGGATTCTAGAGTAAAGCAAGATTCAACTTCCTTGACCTAGAAAATTCAAGTCCTTCTATTCATAAGCAAAATGGAATAAAGAAAAAATGACTATGTGCTCAATTATGTTCAAGGACAAAGATTTAAATCAAAGTACCAACAAAACTCAGCCTGACATAAAATAAATTTTTGAAAAATTTTCTCAATCCCATCCTTAATCACAAATTTCAGAGTCATAGGGAATTCAATCATACTTAAATACATGCTTGACAAGAGAATCGAACAACTTAAGAGTTATCAAATCACAAGTAAAATAAAATAAATAGCAAACAAGAAGACCAAATGACTATAGGAGTTTACACCCCCAAACTTAAACAAAACAATGTCCTCATTGTAATGCAAAAATGAGAAAAATTGAAGAAATTAAATTAACTTCCCAAGTTTCATGGTGAATCAGTCGTAGTTTGCAATTTTCGGCTCTTTATTCATGCTAAATAAACCTGCATCAAAATCCAAATTATTAAAAAAATAATAAAAATAAAAGAATAAAATAAAATTCTATGGGTTGCCTCCCATAAGTGCTTGTTTTAAAGTCTATAGCCAGACTTTTCAATCTTCATCAATTAGGATCTCCAAGAGGACTAAATGCATAGTTTCTCTCCACCTGTTCTCTATAATAATGCTTCAATATCTGACCGTTAACTTTGAATATATTCCCTTTCTTGTCCTTCAAGTCTATTGCTCCAAAAGAGAAAACTTTATCAATTGTATAAGGACCTGTCCATCTTGATTTTAACTTGCCCGGGAAGAGTTTGAGTCGTGAATTGAAGAGTAAAACCTGCTATCCTAGTGCGAACTCACACCTGAGAATCTGCTTGTCCTGCCACTTCTTCGTTTGTTCTTTGTAGATCTTTGCATTTTCATAAGCATCATTCTGGAACTCATCCATCTCATTCAATTGAAGAAGTTGCTTTTCCCCTTCTGCCCTCAAATCTAAATTAAACTTTTTTACCACCCAATAAGCTCTATTCTCCAACTCCACAAGAAGATGACATGCCTTTCCAAACACTAATCTGTAAGGAGACATCTCGATAGGTGTTTTAAAGGCTATACGGTATGTCCACAAAGCATCATCAAGCTTCTTTGCCCAATCCTTTCTATTGGTGTTGACCGTCTTCTCAAGGATGATCTTGGTTTCTTGATTTGAAATTTTAGCTTGGCCATTAGTTTGAGGATGGTAGGCAAGTGCTATCTTGTGCTTCACGCCATATTTAGAAAGAAGATTATCAAACCACTTGTTGCAAAAGTGGGTCCCTTCTTTACTAATAATAGCTCGTGGAGTGCCAAATCTTGTGAATATATTCTTATGTAGATATTTGAGCACTACCTTTGCATCATTTGTTGTTTTAGCAATTGCTTCCACCCATTTTGACTCATAATCAATTGCCAACAAGATATAAACATAGCCAAAAGAAGGAGGAAAAGGACCCATAAAATCAATTCCCCAAACATCAAATAACTCACCCTCCAAGATGTTTTTCAAAGGTAATGACATGATCCAAAATGTGTACACCCAAGTGCAGGCGGTCAAGTTATAGTAATAATCTAGTTAAGTCCGAAGTTGAATCCACAGGGAACTATGATTGGTGCTTTGAAGTAAGCAGTAATAGAGACCAAGTAACTCGAAATTTTGAGAGTTTGAAGTTGTGGGATTTCTTGAATAGAATAGAAGATTCTTTTCAAGAGTTTTTGAGACAAAATATAAGATAAATTTAAATTTAAAACAGTCACCCTTTAACTTGAGGATCAGAACATGTGTTAATCATCCGGTTTCTTATACTTGTGCTTTTATAACTCAACTACCTCCTGTGTTAACAACAAGTTAATCAGAAGATAAAGATGGACTGTGTGAATTAAGCACATAATTTTGATGCATTTTTAGAAGTTTACAAGAATTTCCTGTGCTGAGACTTAACCCATCTACAAACAAGCATGTGAAACCCGGGAAAATTTTTTAACTTTTTCTGAAAAAAGGGCAAAATGGTAATTTGCCATTATAGTGCGGGTTAAAAATTGATATTTTTCTAGACCTTGGATGATAAAACGGACCTCACTGTTGGATTCGTCACGCGAAATCTAGTTAGCCACACAAATTTTGTCAAATTCTGAGATAGTCGAGTTTTTCATGTTTTTCGAGACGAGGGGTGTCCGATGACCCTTAAAAATGAAATTTTTATAAACAATTTTGAAATTTAAAAAATATTTTAAATAAAGTTCACAGAAAATATTTTGAGCTTAAACCGGTACGAAATTTAATCGTTTTGGAGAGAAAAATAGACCCAAACAAAGGAGGACACTTGGCGTGACGAGGGCCAACTCTTTAAAAGTATAAAAGGGGCATAATATCTGAAAAAAAATCAGATCTTCTTCCCCAAGAGGCCGGCTGGTTCAGGCGTGAGAAGAGAGAAAGAGAGAAAGTGTGTTTTTCAAGTTTTCTTCTGACGATTTCTCAAGATTCGTTGGTCGAAATCCGTCTAACCAAGAACTAAAGTTGATCTATGTGATGAGGGCTACGCGTGGATACCAAAAATGAAGAGTTTCACCAAAGATTCAAAGACAAAGTCTGGGAGGATCAAAGCTTTGGGGCTTGTTTTGGTGGTATAGAAGTCTCTACACTTCTATTGAGGTAGGGTTCTTCCTACTTGGGTTTTACTCCTACCTTAAGGGGTTGTTTTGTTGACTGAAACATGGCTGTATTTTGGACTGACATATGGCTGTTTATAGACTGTTTTATGGGCTGTTATATGGCCTCTTTTGGGTTGAAATCATGGGGCAGTTTTATGCTTGTTTAAAGGGCTGTTTTATGCTTGTTTAAGGGGCTGTTTTAGGCCTGTTTTTGGGCTGAAATTGTGCCTGTTGTTGGATGGAAAAATGGACTTATTTTGGATGAAAAAGTGTGACTGTTTTTGATGGCCAAAGGTGGACTATTTTTGTGCCCAAATGTGGATTGTTTTTGGACCCTAATGTGGACTATTTTTAGGCCACTTTGCGGATTGCATATAGGCCACTTTGTGGACTGTTTTTAGGCCACTTTGTGGGCTGTTTTTAGGTCACTTTAAGGACTATTTTNTGGTTGATTTAAAAAAAATCTTTGGATGTGTTTCATCAAAGACATTGTTTTACACATATGCATTGCGTTGTGCTGTGGGAGTCGGTGAGGACTCGAGTTAAAGTTGCATGAGTGAGTTCCATCTCATTTCATTGCATGGCATGGTGAATTCNCGTGATTAAATGTGTTATTGACATAAAGATAGTGATAACATGCTTGGAATTGTTGTATGAAAAAATATCAATGTATATGCATGCGTGTGTTATATTGACATTGTGACAAATTTGGTATCTATNGTTACTTGGAATGTTGATGTGACTATGAACTGTCAATTGTGAACATTGCATGTGCACTTAGGTGGGGAGTAGCCCTTGTAGGATATACTCTACTAGGTGTTGGCTCATCCTATACGGGAAATATTTTAGGTACGGGTCATACGCCGAGGGACGACACTCACTCGGGCACTTAAGGAGGAAGAAAAGCCGACTTGTGGCTTCCAATCCAATTTCTTTTGTAAAATTAGACTTGTAATTAAATTTTGGCATGTAATGTGTAAAGGAATTGTAATAGAGTCTATATGGACCGTTTTTAATATAGTCTTGCATGTTTGTATGAGTATGGATAATTGGACCCGGTGTGGCCAATATTTACTTATAAATAGATCCGGTGTGGCCAATGTTTACTTATAAATGGACCCAATGTGGTCATTGTTGAATATTGGATCTCGGATGGGTCTTGTTATTATGTAATACACAGGTTGTGTTTGGAGTAGAGTTCCCCTTACGAAGGAGACTTTGCCGAAATTTTTAAAAAATGATGGATCCCGATAAATGGGGCACAACGTTAAGATATCGAGTTACTCGGTATCCACGGCCATTCCGCGGGTTGATGGGTAATCAAGGAACCCCTAGATTTTGGGGTGTCACAGCTTGGTATCAGAGCTTAGGTTATACGATTTACCTAAGGCTTATTGGGCATTGGGANTATTAATAGTATATTGAACATTGTAGTGCAGTGCATAGAGGCATCCTGTATGGGTGTGTGTGTGTGAGAGTTGGGCATGGTTCATTCAAGTATCATTCTTGGTGATTGAAGGGTGGGCTTAGAAAAGTGGGATTGAATGTCCTACTAGATCGCACGGTTACATGCATAAGAAAACTTGTGTCGGGTATAACAAGTAGGGCTAGACACTCCCTCGGGTGAAAAACCCAGCCACTTGGTTCATACACTTACTGGCGGTGAAATTTCAGAAAAGTGTAACGGCGTACGGAGCCGGAGGTGCGATTCCT